>JASSUY010052278.1:0-12712 GCA_032466535.1 Forpus xanthops | reverse complement strand
ACTGTTCTTATCTCAACCTGTGGGAGTTGCATTCTTTTGATTCTCCTCCCCATCCCCCTGGGACTGGGGGAAGAAAGGGGGGGGGGAGTGAGTGAGCAAACTACTTGAGTGACTGGACTTAAACTATGACACAGATGTGCAAATTTAAGTACACATTTTTTGCCATCCAAACAATTCTCAACAAATAGCCAAACAATAGCTCAAACAATTAGCTCAGAGAACTGACCTCATTTTTGTGATCTCTCTGATTTATAATGTCACAACTAATAGAGTACTGGGTGCTAAGCCTTAGCCGTTGTTCTGTTTGGTTGATAAAGTATCATCAGCTTATAGAGGTCATTGTTCTAGTATCAGTCTGGGCACAATAACATCACTGTTCCCTGTCTTCCGCTCGCTGGCCACTCTGCAGAGCTTTATGTAATATGCATGTGGTGAAACTAATAATAATATCCTTGAATGCTGCCTCTGTTTTCAGGTTTTCACAAGGCTTGACTGACATTCATGAATTTAACCTCTTAGTGACATGTTAATTGTAACACACAAAATAATCCTCATTCTATAGATGAGAGATTTGAAGGATATAAAACTAGACATGACTGCCTATGACAGCACTCTGAATTTACTCTGCAGGACACTATTCATCCACAAGTTTTAAAAGAAAGACTTTAGAAAATCTCTTTTTAAGCACAGGAAACTAAACCAAATTATGCAGTTGATCAGAAATACACAGAAGACCTGTGACAGAACCAAATCTAGACTCTGACCAGTGCATTGTCACTCTACTGCTATCAAACTGCTGATAAAGCTTAAAGGAAACTGTAACACACTATTGATGCTTTTCCTGGAGTTAGCAGCATGTGTGCTATTAGGTCAGTATCTGCACCAATAGGTATGCAGCATAAAGCTTGACATGGACTGTCTGAGCTCATACCCCACATCCTAGACAGACCAAGTAGCCTCTGCTCAGCTCAGTGATGCTGTAACTAGATCAGTATTAGAGACTGCACCCTGCATCAGTGACAATGCCAGAGGTGGGATTAATCCAAGATTACTGATTAGCAAGCTGCTATACAATTTCCTTTTTGTACCGGTAGGGACAAAGCAAGCAGTGAGTTGTCAGGAGTTCCACCCAATTGTCAGTTAAGTCACTTAAGCCACAAAAAATACTGTTTTTCTTTCATATTCAGATGTGCATATTCAGGTGTAATATCACCTTCTGCAACTTCTCAAGTGATGTTTTATGGGATACTGAAAACCGGTGATTTCGTGCTATGGTTTGGAGATACTGGTTTTTTAAAAACTATTTTTTTTTTGCTAAATAATTACAACTTGCTATCTTTTTTTTTTCACAAACCTTACGTTTGTGCTTGGTTGTGTTTGCATTTAAAAATGGTATATACAATGCAGTTTTCTTTTTGTTTGACAAATAAAGTACAGATCCCTGCCTCCTACCTTGCAGCCAAGATACATAATTTTTCATTGGGTTTCCCAAAACTAGAAATGTATTAGGCAATAAAAGCAAGTTTTGCCACAGCATTTAACAATACTTCAATCTTTGAGCAGATTTTCTTGGATTGAACAAATGGTTTACCCACTGATTAGGTACAACATCATGTCTGGTATTTCATGTACTAATTCACACTGAAAACATCTTTTTCTATTGCTGTATTAGATCATGATAATTTACTTAGGTCAGCAGTAGTACCTGACCCAAGCACAGCAAATCATAATTGGCAAAGACCTAAATATCTAGTTTAAAAATATTTAATTAATTACTTATTTGAATAGTTTATAAACAAACTTTACTTAAGGCTGGCTAGGGAACTTTCTCAACATTACCAAATTAGGTCAAGTCGTGATTTTGTAGATAGTTGCATATATAAAATCTGACACACAAAACCTTAAATAGACACATAGAAAGGTCAGGCACATTAAGTTGGATAGAAATACAGTTGACTTAAGGTACCCATAAGACACTAATGGCCTAACAGCTAAGACTGTTTTGCCTCCCTGAAAGACTTCAGCCTTGAGCAAAGGAATCATTCAGTAACCAGAATTTTGCCAGTCCAGAATGTCAATCTGCTTCTGGTCTGATTGTGACCAAACAAACACAGTGCTGCCTAAGATGTAGTACACTATTCACATTACATGAAATAATAAATGTACCTTATAGTGTGTGGTTATTTTTTAAAATGTATTTTAATAACATAAAATTCTAATCAACACCTGCCATCAATAGTATGCTCCAGTGCTAGTGCACAAAAAATGGTCCTGACTTCATAGAGCTGATGACCAATCCTAAATGTATTTGTCACTCTTTTATAACTTACCAGCTATGATTATTTGTATTTGAAAAAGTGTTTATCAGCTGTTTCTGTAGATATACGATAAGACAGCCTTTTACACACCATTTAATCCTGGAATCTAATTTATCAGTTAGGCACATGGTGAGCTGATGAGTAGTTTTACAATCTATAAGATTTGCTTGAACCAAAGATTAGCTAAATACTGAGTGCAAGCAGAGGTGAAAATAGGTAGAGGAGAGAGTAGACAGCACTGACAAATCATATTGGTGATTTTTTTGCATGCTTTTTGTACGTATAGACAGTTTTTGTGGAAAAGAAATGAACAAGTCAGTTTTATGCCCTCCTAGCCATTACTCCATTACTGTAATTTGGCCTTTCATTTTCAAAGCACTTTCCAAACATTTATTAATTATCTTTACAACATTCCATGAGACTAGTAGATAAATATCATCCTGCTTATGAGAAACTGAAACATAAAGGTGGAGTAATTTGTTTGCGGCCACATGGTGAGTCAGCAATGAATCTAAGATCAGAATCCAGAAGTGCTTGTTGGTCAGTTACTGGATTTAGTCTCTTTCTCAGTCCTGTCTTTTCCTGTGTGTCAAAGCTGGGTTTTTTAATTTCCTTACTTTCTTCCCATTTGCCTTCTACTTCCCACAGGCCCCACTGGAGATCAGATCATGTCCACACTGGCAGGTAGTTCTGAGTTTTCTTTCTTCCGCTACTCCTTCCTACTTAAGTAAATGTTCAGCCTTGTTCTCTTAGGTCCCATCTTTGGCCTGTGCATTTTAGATAAAGAAATAGACCTTGAATTGAATGAATCTTGCATTGTTAATTTGATGTATCAATGCATTATTAACTATTTTTACTAATTAAACGGCTGTATGTAACAAAGCTGAATCACAAGAACAAATCTCATGTTTTGAATTAGTTAATTATATACTTCCTTACTATTCTACGATGCTATCATTATTTTGAGAGTTTTCTTTAAATCTCCAAGTCTAGACACCAATACAAAATGTTAAGGAAGTGAACCGTTTTATTCCAAACAATGACACCCACAGACAATTTCCATGTATTTAGTTATCTAAGAAATAATAAATGTGAAGACATACATGTTCCCCCGGATAATATGGAATGATTCCCACATTCTTAGTGACTACCTTCTTCAGTTACTACAACCTACCGTTCCACCCAACAGCAGAAGCTCAGGTACAGTCCTCATTTTCTCCTTTCAGACTGTTCTAAAGATCAGCCAGGACATGTTTCCCATCAAGATTCCATTCAAGGGTTCTGATGGCTCCAAGAGATCATTCCGGAAGAAGTTATGTAGCGCCCAACTCATGCCATCCAAATTGCAGCTAAGTGATGGTGTTTCAGATGGTTGGCTGTAGGCTTTTCCAGTGGAAAATGCTGGACACAGGCTGAAGTAGAATTTGAGAAAATGGAATGGGGCTCTTTATCTCCCTAAACCTCAGTCCTTCTGCAGTGTAGTTGTAATACCTAGTGCAGAACTGCTGGCTATCTCAACATAGAAATACTGACAAAGTACTCTGGGTATAACATAGATACCTAAAACTTGCTATATTAATAAACACTTGCTGTCCTAAAGATACGGTGTTTCTCCAGGAGCCTCAGTAAGGCTTTTAGAGAGTAAGAGTTTGATCTAGTTTTCTAAATGTAGACACCTATTATCATCTGAGATGACAGAGTCTATCCTGTCTGCCACTCAGTTAATACACCAGGAGAGCATAGCAACCTTGCAGGACCTATGTTGTATTTGCTGTTTGGGTGTTTCTGATACACAGGGGTCTCTCAAATGAGGTGCTCGTGTTTAGGCAGATTATTTTGGCCCTACGTAGCATGTGGTCATAGTGCAGTTTTTCAACTAAATTAATGACTACTTTGAAACTTGTTATGCACAACAACATAAACAAAATACCTGTTTTGCAACGGGAAGTATGAAATCCATTCCTGACAATAAGGATGTGGTCAAAACAGAAAGACTATAGAATAAAGGAATTCATAAATGAAAAACCCATGCTTCTCAGGATGGAATACTGTGTAAATAGGCATTAGTTAGATGTTAAATCATGTCACTGTTTTCTGTAATAATTGTATGTTACGATTCTTCTGTGTGTTTGCAAGGTTAAATGCATCACGATAATGCAGAACCCTGACCATGTCTGACATCCAGACATCCAATTGCACCTTCACTTAAGAAACATCCTCTGCCTGTTTATCCTACATAATTTCCCAACCACTTTGGAACCCTACACGTAATTGACTTTGGCATGGACTCTCATCCTGAAAACACCTGGAAGCACGTGCATAATAAATACCTGACTATTTCTACTGAATACTTTAATAAGCAATTATGTGCTTTTATAGGACTGAAGACATAATTAGTGAGCAGCTCACAGAATTAAAAGCCTATTTACTTGAAACTTACCTTGAAAAGCAACTTAAGTCAATCTCCTTCGCAGTGAAGCAATAGCCTTGCCTCAGCCCAGGTTGAGGTCAAAAAAAATATCAATATACTGTATTGAGAGACAATCCGAAATCTTTACTTTTCCCATGTGTGAACCCATGCAATGCAGTTTAAGACTGTAGCTAACATATAGCTGTTCTTTGCAGTACCAGTAATATACTTTGTTAGATTTTTTTTCTTCTTTCCCAGGTGCTTGAAAATATTTGCTCTTTTTCCTGACACTGATACAGCAGGAAAGTATTCTTGCTAACTCATGTTTGACTTACATGCTAATCTTCATATGGTCACTACCCCCATGATATTGCTAGCTTTCCATTTATTAATTAATGTTTGATATTGTTTGTTAGATGTGCAAGATGTCAAAGATCTGATTGTGTTTATTATATTAATTTAACCTTGATTTAAATTGAATTGTCTCAGGAGCATTGAATACAGACTTCTTTTTCATAATTAGTTCTCCTGTAATATCTAGCTGTATATAACCCCCAAATTCAAGTCAACATTGCCTTTTCAAACAAGCAGCATCAGGTTTTGGTTATTTCTTCTTCACATATGCTGACCATTTGGTGGATCTGTAATGGACATTATTTACAGTTTCCCCAAAAGACAGTTCCACAGACCACAGTTTGAGAAATTGAGTCCTGAAGGTGATAAAGTTTCCATGGTCATAGAATCATTAAGGTTGGAAGCAACCTCTGGAGGTCTAGGCCAATACCCTGTTCATAGTAGGTTCCAGTGCATATACTCAGGGACTTGTCCACTTGTGTGCTGGACACCCCCAGGATGGGAATTCCCTAGCCTTTCTGGATACTCCATTCCAGTATCTGACCACTTCTGTGGTAAAAACATTATTATCTTAGCTATTGGAATTCCTCATGCTCCAACTTGTATCTGTTGCCTTTTGTACTATTACTGTGCACCTTGAAGAAGAGTCAGGCTCCATCTTCTCTGTATCTTCTGACAATAGATGTGCCTTCAGTCTTCTCTACTGTGACAGACCCTACTCCCTCAGCCTCTGCTCTTACGTGGCATGCTCCAGTTCTTGCTGAACTCACTCCAATATGTCAATGTCTTTCTCGTCCAGAGGAACCAAAAACTGCTTGCAGTGCTCCAGATGCAACCTGACAAGTGCCAAACAGGGGAAAGGATGAATTCCCTGCTCCTGCTGACTACACTGTTGTTAAACCATCTCAAAACACAGTTGGTCTCCTTTCTTTGCTGAAAGGACACACTGCTTCATGTTCAGCCAATTCACGTTCCACTTATCCACCAGGCCTCCTCCATCCATTTCTTCAAAGCTGCTTCTTATGCAGTTGTTCCCTGGCCTGTACTGTTGAGTGGAGTTATTCCATCCCAGGTATAACATGTTGCATTTGCTCCTGATGAGCCTTCTATTGAAATGCTGACCACACTTGTTTTTCAAATTTTCAGTGGGCACTTACATAGAGATTTTATTTCTCTTATTTAAATGCATCACAATTCAAGCCAGTGGGCATAAATGTTCCATGAAAAATTGTACTTTAGCCAGTTATCTGGGTTAGAATAACAGGTCATTCCATCCACTTGGGAGTGCTAGCCATAATAATAGGGTGGAGAAGTATTATAGCAAGATAACAGCAAGCTATCAGTCATATTTGTTTTTTCTTGCTAGTTTCATTTAAGCTAAGAAGTAGATTTGTGCTTAAGATATTGAAACAAAAAAAAAAAAAAAAGAGCTCTGAGGATACTGTAAGCCACATTTTCAGCTCTGATAGAGCAGTGTTTGCACAAAGCTAAAAGTGAGGGCTAAGACCATCACTGTGGCCAAAGGCTATCTCTTTCAAAAACATTCTGAGGGAGAGGGGTTTGTATCTTGTCCCTGAGCATAGCTACATAAATATACTGATGCCAGCAGATTCAACATACCATACTGGATATTGGGGTGAGGGTCTACTCAGCAGTACCTCTGCAGTATAAGTCAAGACACAGGTATCATTAATGGAGCAGAGAGGAGTCCTTCCCTTGGTATTACATTAACTTTCACTTCAGATAAATTAGAAAATGAAAGTAGCAATATGAATAGTCTTGTTAAAGCTACTGTAAAAGAAATTTTAGAGCAAACTTATGTTTTCAGGTTTTCTTTTTGATTTTTCAATTGCTTATTAATGCTGAGGACCTTTTAAGAAAAAAGCCTAAAGGTGGACAAAGCTTTCTATGGGAACAGTTTTATCTGACTGAACCAATAGTTGATGTTTACTAGTGTTAGTGAAGTCATACGCCAGTGACAAGGAGGTATCAGGCTGAGTCTGATGGGTAGCTACTCTTTGAAAGCTAAGAATTTATGAGAATTGAAGGCTAAGTAATTGTAGAATGATGGCTAATTACTACATGGGTTATTATGAATAATCAATACAGTGTGAACACCAAAGGATTATATTAATGGTGTTGCAAAAGGGGAAAAGGCTGTCTTATTAATTCTTAGTAAGATATGGCAACTTAGTTAACCATTGTCTAGCATCAGGTACAGTCAGATGGTAGTATGAGGTTCTTCTCATTCCTATAAATGCATGCCAGATTGATCTGTGCAGGTTTTGCTAAAGATTTATCTGGCAAAGTCTTTTGCCCCAGTGCAAAGCCCTGGTCACATACGGTGCTATATTTGGGCGAAAGGCTCCACACATATTCACTCACCTTCAAAACTGATGTGAGGAGGATGTTATTTGTACAACTGCAGAACACTTAAATTAATGATTTTATTTGCCGATATATGATTACTTCGTCATATAATTCCAAGCACTTCTACTTCATGCTTTGCCTTCCAAAAATTTACTTTGAAATTGTGGCTACTTTGAACATAAGATAATATTGGTCTCCAAAGACAAACATTTTCATAAAGACTTTTCTGGAAGACACCTGGGAAGAGAAGTTGATAATGCAAGTGAAGCTCTTCTGAAGGATATCCTTTTTCCTGCTGTGAGATCACCGATACTACAGATTGTTCAGCTCAAACTTAATGGCAGGTCACAAGAAAGTTTCCTGGTCCATTTCCATTACTAAAAGTCTTACATTTAGGATTTCTTTTAATTTTATTGAAATCTATGGAAATTAAACATGTGCCTGAAGTGAAAAATGTGTCTGCAAGTATTGTCTTGGCATCGAACCAGAATGAAATATTGCAGAAAGGCGAGCAGAGATGTTAAAATCTGACTGTCTTAAAGAGGTCAACCATAATCTTCAATGGGAGTTGTTTAAAAGAAGTATGCTCTCTACTTATAACAAGCTTTCATTTTATAAGGGATATAAATCCTGTCTGACTTGCTTTCACATTTAATTTTATTGTATGTATCAAAACTCCGAAACACTGAATTAATAAATAAAGGCAAAACTCATTGGTATCAGAAGGCTGTGGGGAAAATAACAAATCCCAATATTTTCATATTGCATTCTAAAACACAAACAGGAAACAAAATAGTGTTTATGAAGTGTTGGGGTATTGTCTAGTGACAGAACAATGACACCCTGTAGGAGACAAACTGCAGTAAGTTCTAATGAAGAAAACAAACAAAATGAGCTTAACTCGCCAATAGGTTGTTGTCTTCCCCTCCAGACTCATTTCAGTCTCTTCCTGAACACAGTGTTCCAATTCAAGTGCCTAATTCCCACCCTTGAAAGTGAATGATACTGGGAGTTTGCAAAAATACTGCTACTGACATTTAGATGTGAAACATCCACTTATTCCTCATAGATGTGGTGTCTTCCTCTCTTTTAATTACTTTTTTTTCTCATTTGGTACAAGCTGTGTTCCTTTTTGGTGTTTTTTGTAGTGTTTTCTCATGACTGAAGGATTGGGCAAAAGAAGTTTCTTACTGAAGTTATTACATATAATGTGGGATTTTAAGCAAGTTCTTTTGATCACAAGTTAGATAATCATTTTTCAATCACAAGCATCTTAATTTGGGCATGTGAGCACTGAGATGGTTCAAGTCTCTGAGATGGAGTTTTCTATAACCTAGATTAGTTCTAGCCTCTCCAAATCAGCTTCCGAACCCTGAATTCGCTAGAGCTTCTGGAAGGTTTTCCCACAAGAGTCTGTCACAGGAGACTAGCTGTGGTCATGGAAATGATGATTGTTTTGAGTTAAAATGAAGGTAGTCTGTCACCTAGCCCTGAGAGACAGGAGCTGCCACTTTGAAGTCTGAGAAAAACAAATCCAAGAGAAGCATCACACTCTGGATCTCGGAGACACTGGGAGCGGACATTTACTTAATAAAGATTAATAAGTACAGAGATTCAGAGTACTTTACATGTAAGTGAAATTCACAGTTTTGGAGTAAAAAGTGTCTCTTTTGAAAGGAAGCTGGAATCCTGAAAAACCTGTGTCTCTGTGTTTCCTTCTGCAAGTGTCTTACAAACACAGTGAAAAACAGTTGGTTGCGGTTGAATGTGTGAAGTTATGAGCAAAAGAGCCACAGCTTTCCATGCCTAAATCACAGCAGGGGTCAGTTCAGTAAAGGCTTCTGCACTTCACCTTCAAAAGACACAGCTTGTATATATATTTTCAAGTTTTGCTGGGCCTTGTGGAAGCTAAATGAGTAAAAAACCACTTTGCACACCAAGAGGGGCACCTTAATGAAGGACGGTAAGGTCAGGATAATTAAACGTCATGAAACCTCTCAGGTAAATGTAAGATCTGAGCGTACAGAGGTCTCTCACTATTATTCATGCCTCTTTGGTGAAACCATGATGACATTTGTGGGTATTATTTTGTAAAATTGCTACTGCTCTAGATTCAGGTGCTCTATTACAAGCACAGTGCATAAAGAAGCTGCCACTGATGTGGGCAGTCGTTAAAAGGCAAAGTGTGTTCTCTCTTATTTTTCAAGACATGTCTTTCCTGAAAGTGTATCTTTGAATATTGGCATCATAGTTATGCGCTTACCCATAACGAAAACATGTTAAGTTGTTTACATCTTTTAGTTGTATTGTTGCCAGACAAGTTAAATACACAGTAACTATTCTCCCTTCTCATCTGCTGTCTCATTAGAAACAGTTTGAAGAATGTTTCTGGCTTTTGAATGAAATTATTCTTATACATTAATCTGAAACAAGTACTAAAAATTAATCTAGTAGTTCCATCTCTTCACTCAGTAACTAGAGAAATGACATCAGTCACATGTTTTTCTTAAAGCATCAAGGAATGAATCCACTGAAAAACTTCAGCTAGGAAGATGGTAACATAAATACATGTTTTGTTAATTCCTGTGCATCTCCAGGGATGTGCTGTAAAGGACTAAGGGATTATTGAGAGGAAAATGCTTCTGTCACAGCTACAAAAAGCAGTAAATATACAGTTTGAAAAGGTATTCCTCACATGAAAATAAACAAAGCAAAGATAAATTGTGCTATCTAATAATCTGGAAAAGTAGTAACGAAAGAAATGATTAAGCCTTTCTGTAGGAACAGCAGAGATGTAGGTAAAAACAGGAAACACCACCAATCAAATGCCACTTCTTGCCTTGTGATAGAAGAGGCCATAGGACTGCCCACAACCATGTATATTCCAAAGAGTGGTGGAAAGCCAGGATTATCTGCATAGCAAGATTGTCTTACTGTTTTGCTCAGCTCTTGCTAACATAATCCAAGGCTTCTGCACACATTGATTGCCCTTATTGTAAAGGAATGTCTAATGACATCTTCTGGCACCTGTGTTCAGACAAAAGAAATACCTTGTGTCTCCAAAATCCCACTTTTTTCTCTCCACTTCCACTCTGCCAGTAACAATTAGTCAGACCTGGGCTCAAATCCCCAGCTGGCATGCTGTCTCATTAGGTAAATAATTGCTGTAAGACTGCTGGGTCAGGTCTATACCAAGTAAAACTGGTAACTCCTCTCGTACAGCTTCCAGCTATGAACCACCTCCCTAAGTACATCAGGAATTTGTACATATTGTGGTGAAAAGACTCCGGTGAGCAGCCAACCTAAAACAAGAGCTGCAGCTTTAAAAGTATTCACAAGGGCTTCACAAAGCAATCTCATAAAATCTGGATTTACTGCAGTGTTAATAAGAATATCTGGGAGTTTCCTAGCAGCATCTTAGATTGAAAAATCAAAGTGCTCAAGCTACTGTGTTAGGATTAACATCAGTCTTGTAAGGAATGTTCTGTTATTCCCTGTTTGACAGGGAAAGAAACCTGATCACAGACTTCTTTCTGTTAGCATCTGGGGAAAGATCATGCAGCAAAGTGTGGCAAATTCAGGAGAAAAACGATGGATTTCCCTTACCTGCCAGCTCTGCTGCTTTTGAATGTAGACACATGCTTCATAAAGCAGCTATCGCCTTTTAGCTGTATTATGTGTCTAGGATCTCTGGGTAGGCAAATTGTTAGAAAAGGTGCTGTTACTGCCTTCAGCTACAACAAATCCTGGATGATAACCACAAGACCTATTGGCAGTAGGTACCCTGTGTCCCATGTGCAGTGACTGATGCGTCTGGGACACGTGTGACCTGTGGTGTGTGAACTGCACTGTTTATTTACACTCTGCAGATCTATGCATCAGACATTGTGCACTGTGGGCAGGCTGATGTCATCCTGTGCAGATCAGCTCAAGGTTGCTTGGATGCAAGGAACAATACAAACTTCACCAACATCCAGTACAGTCAGTATTTCATAGGCACAGTGGATTCACTGGTGTACATACTGGACAGACTACATATACTTCTGCAAAAGAAATGACAGAGAGGTATAGGAGCCATTGCTTTTTAAATTACAAATGATTATAGAGTCACAGAATGGTTTGGGTTGGAAAGGACCCTAAAGCTCATCTAGCTCCAACCTCCCTGCCACAGGCAGGAACACCTTCCACTAGACCAGATTGCTCAAGGCTCCATCCAGCCTGTCTTTTAACACTGCCAGGGATGAGGCATAAAAGGATGGTGGGTGTACTTTCTTGGTCTTTTCTTATGCATCAAGTATCAGGAAAAAAAAGGATTCTTCACCCAGTAGGAAGAAATAATGAAGATGATAATGATAAGACAAAGGGTAACAGGTTAAAAATTACACAGAGAAGTTTAGACTGGATATAAGGAGGAAGTTCTTTACTGTAAGGGTGGTGAGGCAGTGGAATGGGTTGCCCAAGGAAGTTGTGCGTGCTCCATCCCTGGCAGTGTTCAAGGCCAGGTTGGACAGAGGGTGACATGGTTTAGTGGGAGGTGTCCTGACCATGGCAGGGAGTTTGGAACTGGGTGATCTTAAGGTCCTTTACAACCCTAACTATTTTATGATTCTGTGATTTCACCTATATAATCCAATGAAAGTGTAAAAAGTACAGTGAGCATTTGACCAAAAATGTTTATTTAAACTCTTAATTCATCCAAATTGTTCTCCAGTAACAAAAAAATTCCAACCAGCAGTGCTTTTCTGGCAAGTGGTCCTACCTAGTCTTACTGTATGGAGAATCTATCTCTTTAGGATCCAGTTCTGCTGCTGCTATATTGCATGTGGTACCTGACAGACCAGATCAGGCACTGGATCCATCTAGTCCAGTAACCCTCACAATAAAGAACTTCCTTATATCCAGCCTAAATTGCCCTTAACCTGTCCCTGCAGTCCCTGATGAAAAGCCACTCTCTGGCATCCTTGTAGGCCCCCTTCAGATATTAATGAGGTCTCCACGCAGTGTTCTTTTCTCCAGTCTGAACTACCCCAGCTTTCTCAGCCTGTCTTCATAGAGGAGGTGCTCCAGTCCCCTGATCGTCCTCGTGGCTTCCTCTGGACTTGTTCCAACAGTTCCATGTCCTTTTTATGTTGAGGGCACCAGAACTATATGCAGTGCTCCAAGTGAGGTCTCCCAAGAGCAGGGTAGAGGGGCAGGATCACCTCCCTCGACCTGCTGGTCATGCTCCTTTTGATGCAGCCCAGGATATGGTTGGCTTTCT
>JASSUY010052275.1:0-17760 GCA_032466535.1 Forpus xanthops | reverse complement strand
CACCCCCCCCCCCCCCCCCCCCCCCGCTCCCAGAGGGATGGGGAGGAGAATCCAAAGAATAACTCCCACGGGTTGGGATTACAACAGTCCAGTAACTAAGGTATAACACAAACCACTACTGCTACCACCTATAATAACACATATAAGGGAAGTAAGAAGGGAAGAAAATGTAACCACTCACCACCCGCTGACTGATATCCAGCCCAACCAAGCAGTGATCTAACCCTTCTGGGTAACTGCCCCCTGTTTATATACTGGGCATGCCATGCTGTGGTATGGAATACCTCTTTGGTTAGTTTGGGTCAGGTGCCCTGTCCCTGCTTCCTCCCCACTTTCCCTCCCCCCTGGCAGAGCATGAGACTCAGAAAGTCCTTGGTCAGAGTAAACATTACTGAGCCGCAACTGAAAACATCAGTGTTATCAGAGCTGTTCCCAGACTGAAAGTCAAAACCACAGCACTGCACCAGCTACAAAGAAGGAAAAAAATGCCTGCTACTGCTGAATGCAGAACAGTATCCACCCCTTATTCATACCATGCACATTATTCTCAGATCCCACATTTTTCATATAGCATCCCTCTTATATACATACAGATATATATACATCCAAAGAGGAGAGGGAGATCGAGATCATTCCTTAGTGCATAGATCAATCCCTATAAAGCTGCCTGTTCCATCTGATCCATGTTTTCAAGCTCCATCTCTTGTAACAGACTTTCAGAGCAGGAGAGGCTGTGTGCAGTGTTGGATCATTGCAGACTGATGCTGATTGTTCCTTTACTGGAGAACTCATCTGACGTCATTAAAGTTCATTCTTTGTTTGGATGATGGTCAGAGGGATGTCAGGGCCAGCTGCTGGTGGTGGTTGGTGGACTATAAAAAGTGCTGCATAGCAGGCAACAGCATACAATTGAGTTCATTGGCTGTTTTTCCTAAAATCAAATCTCCTTGAGGAACACATTGAACTTCCCCATCTTCCCCCATTACCCACCAAGTATATCTGGGTCCTTGAGCAATATCAATCCCACAAGTGGGTTTGCCTTTACCTGAAGCAGGAATAACCCATGTTGTCTTCCCCAGCAATTTGTTTTTGTGCTCCACAGGAAATTTATCACCTTGCATAAAGGGACAACCCATATTGGCACAAATTGGTCCTCTGATTTAGCTGCAGTGATTAGCACTGTATTTGGAGTGGCTGCAGTTTCTACTGTCAGGGTTTGGGTTGCTGCTGTACTTGTTGCTGGGGTTGGTGTAGTTGCTGCGCTTGGAGCTGGAATAGCTGCACTGTCCATTACTCTGCCCTCAGATCCAGGGACATTTTTTTCCTTTTGAAGGCGCTGGATGGTGTTGAACAGGGCTCTGTAAGCATAGGCTAAGCCCCAGCATGTTGTCATGAATTCTCCATCTCTGGTGTGACCAGAATGACAACCACACCTCCTTTAAGTGTTTTACTATTTTTTCTGGATTTTGCACTTGTTTAGCGGTGAAGCTCCAAAGCACTGAAGGGGCCCAGTGGCCTAGATACTTGCCCATACTATCCCACATACCCTGCCACTCATGACTCTCCAGCCTTGGGGGAAACCTTTGTCCTCCTACATCATTGTCTAACCCCAGACAAGGCTCAAACCCCGCGATCATTAATCCATCTGTATGCTGCATCTCTGCCCTGATGGCCTGAGATGTCATGAGCCCACCAGACTCAAAATATTTCACCCACCCCTCCAGCAGTTCTGCAGCTTGTCGGTGGAGACTCTGTACAGCTGCCTTCCATCTTCAGTGCTTCCAAAGCACTGGAGGCACCCAGTGAACTAGGTACTTGTCCATACTGTCCCCCACACCCTGCCACTCATGACTGTCCATCCTTGGAGAAAACCACTTGGTCAGACTAAATCGTAGTCCAACCCCAGACAAGGCCCACACCCCACTCTGCTTAACTCTTGGGACCAGACGAAATGGTTGTGGGTAAAACACACTTTGTATGCATGCCAACATGGCAATCCCCATCACAATCACCAGGCAGGTCTCAAGGGTACCTAAGGCTGTTGAAAACCTTCAGAACTCTCAAATGATACTGTAAAAGGTCTGGTGGGGGCCTGGAAGCATAAAATAATTTCTCCTTCATGGGTTGACCACCCAAGGTGGGAAAAACAGATGCGCAGTTGCTAAACACTTCTGTTATATACTCAGACCAACCGAGTAGTGATCTAACCCTTCAGGGTAACTGCACCCAGTTTACATAGTGGGTATGATGTTCTGTGGTATGGAATACCTCTTTGGTTGGTTTGGGTCAGGTGTCTTGTCTCTGCTTCCTCCTGGCTTCTCCTCCTCCCTGGAAGGACGTGAGACTCAGAAAGTCCTTGATCATTACTGAGCAGCAACTAAAAACATCGGTGCTATCGACACTGTTCCCAGACTGAAAGTCAAAACAGCAGCACTGCACCAGCTACTAAGAAGGAGAAAAATGACTGCTACTGCTGACCCCAGGACATTGATATAGCAGGCATAATGAGCTAACCACTTGTAAAATGAAGTAATATTACAAAATATTTAGACTGGAATGAGATATTTCTCTCATGGCACGAATATTCTGAATAAGGTCAGTTGCCGATACCATGAATTCCCAGTAGTAATCCACCTGGTCAATATATAGACAGTTTACATTTTAGAATAATATTACCTTGGGATTTTTTTTTGTTTTGTTTTGTTTTAATAGATTGTCTTTTTCATCAAGGTATTAATGGAATTAAAAGCAACAGCTTGACTTTCCTTCAGTCACAGCTGCAAATTAACAAAATTTGGCAAACAGCAAACAGCTCATGCAAGAATGCTGTCCTAGGAAAAAAAGTAGAGGCGTGAGAAGAATGGCAACTTTATCATAGCAGCCTTCCAGTATTTGTGGGGTACCTACAAGATGCTAGAGAAGGACTATTTATCAGGAACTGTAGTGAAAGGGCAAGGTGTGGTGGATTTAAACTTAAACGTATGAAGTCCAGGTTAGACATAAAAAGTTCTTTACTGTGAGGGTGGTGAGACACTGGAATGGGTTGCCCAGGGAAGTTGTGATTGCTCCATCCCTGGCAGTGTTCAAGGCTGGGTTGGACAGAGCCTTGGGTGACATGGTCTGATGTGAGGTGTCCCTGCCCACGGCTGGGGGGCTGGAACTAGATGATCTTAAGGTCCTTTCCAACCCTAACTATTATGTGATTCTATGATTCTATGATTAGTGATAGAATATTTTATAATGAATAAACTAGAATTGCAACAAAAGTTTTCATCTTATCTTATTCATCAGCAAAACCTGATAAAGATTAAAAAGCTTTGTATACTTTTCCCTAAATTCTTATTGCTAAATATTTTTAAACTCTTTATTAGCAAAGCTCATTCTCAAATTATGGTGATATTAGCACAGTCTTCGTGTCACTGGTTATTGTCAAATATTTTTATTTTGAGAAAAGGGAGTGAATTTATATAAATCAAACTGAAAGTGTTTTTTTTTCCTTCTTCTTCTTCTTTTTTTTTTTTTTTTCCCAGCAAACTTTTCTGCTAGGAAATAGCTTTTGGGACCAGGAATTGTCTGTTTCTTGTTGATAAAGAGACAAGACAAGCCCATGGGACATTACAAGACAGAGAAGTCTCAAAAATGAAAAAAAGTTGTTTTTTACCTCTCATCTTAGGTCTCAGCGCTGAGATGTCATAGTGAAGTGGGACAAGAGGATGATGCTATAACACCATCTTTTGATCGTATGTGAACAAGTTGTTTGTTTTTTTTTTTTTATGGCATTTAGAAAAACTCTTCTGAAGATTTAATTCACCCTTTGTATATAGGCAAAACCCATGCAATTTCAAGATGTCATTTGCAACTTTCTCTCTTGTGCAGACTCTATCAGTTTTAAACAAACTTGCATTCTATTTCCTGGTATGTAATTAAGAATATCGGAAGTGTGATTAAAGCAGATTTGTAAGAAGTATGAAATTATTCTTTTTCATCTACGTATTAAATTGCAAAAAAAAAGAGAGAAAAGCTTCTATTCAGAAATTCCAGAGCTATAATTTTCTCTAAATACAAGTTCAGTTTGCATATGAATATTAATTTCCTCACCCTTTTCAGCATGCTGCATGTGCAGGCAACAGAAAATTCCTATTACTAGTTGTCAGGTTTCTCTATTATCCCCTCGGGATCACAGAACACCAGAATTTCCTGCTGCATCCAAATAAAGAGATTCTGAACAGTACTACTCTATAGCTTTTTTTCATAATAAATAAGCAAAAAAAAAAAAAACCAAGGAATTATAGTAAATAATTTTGACTACCATTTTCTTTGAATGTGGTTGAGCTGAGTGAGTAATTTTCAGAGAATCATTCATGGGATTAATTTTTCTCCTTCTTTACTTATGGAAAGTCCATGAGCCATTCCTAATTTATTTGAGTGTATTTCTGTCGAGAATAGAATCCCCTGAAGCACATGGTCGTGCTTTCAGTGAAGACAACAAACTTTCTGTCAGTATAATTGTAGCTAAGAAATATATCCCCCAGGCTTTCAAATCTATATGGATTTATCACATATAGTTAAAATCCATTCTCTACTATTTTAATCTTATCAGTAATTTTATGTATGTGAATAGTCGTATATAAAAGACAACTGAACTTCTCATATGCAGAAAGTCGAGTGTGTGTGCAAAAATCTGCAGGACTAACATTTCATGCTAATGGCACTTATAGCACTATAAAGCAGCATTATGTCTCCTCTGGTCTTTTGCAATCCACTTTCCTTTACGAAAATCATCTTCAATTACTGGAAAGACCTCGCTATGCATCATTAGAAAAATGCCTTTTTAATAAAGAGAATCCAGGTGTAATGGTAAAATACTGTGACTGAAAACCTTTAATGTCTTAGCTTCATTAGGCAATGACAGGTTGTCATGCTCTTATTTATTCTGGTTGACTTGCCAGCCTTTTCCTATGGATTAATGATGACACATCATATATTATTCTGTGAGAATACAAATATGTTTCTGTCACTGTCTTATACATTTTCCCAACCCCAAAAATTGTCAATTTAGAGCTCTGCATACTCTCATGAAAAAAAAAAAAAATATATATATACTTATACACTTATAGCTGAAACATAACTGAAGCTCATGCAAATGCAGACCTAATTAATGATTAATTTTCTAATCGTGTTTCAGCAGTACTTCATTTTGAAAATATTTCAGGATTTGCTATGCCTCTATTGACACACAGTGCTAAAATTTCATCTTTTTCTTCACATAAGCTATGTTTGACTTTTCTACTAAAATTAAAAATGTGAATGTGAGAATAATTCTTATTCAGGAGAAGATTACTAAAGGGAAAAAGATATATAGTAATGTACACTTTCTTAGAGAAAAGGAGCCTTCACCCCAGTGTTTGCAGTATTACTCATTAACCACTGTATATAATGTTTCAGTGATGAATGACAAATTTGACATATGAAGAAAAAAAATAAATTTGGAGAAAAATTACGTTTTCTTTACATTAAGGATAATGCCACCTCAGAATAACATAATATAAACCATCTCATTTGTGACAGAGGAATTACTAATCCATGAACTGAAACAGTTGGTGAAGTACTGACAAATAACAGAGATTACCTTTGAATGTTATTCACCACAAATGAAACTGACAACTCAGCTTTCAGTGCTCAAGAGTAATGAATACAATAACTGGCCTATCAGACTACAGCATCCTCAAAACAGCTTTACATGGAAAGCAGACTGAATGCACAAGTTTCTTAAAGCTAATGCTTTTAACTTTCTCTGAATTTTCTTATTCTGTTAACAATCTTTATATGACAGAATATGACATGCTATTGAATAAAAAAGTGTGACTTATACCTAAAGATGAAGTTTATCAACCAGGTATTTCTATACATTTTCTACAAGCCTGTGGAAAAAAACAACAAATACACCCTAATCTGATGACTAACTTTGATTTAGCAAGACTTGGTATGTTATTTCTGTTCAGTTGTGGGATTTAATTTCCAGGGTTGAGAATGAAATGTTTTCGTATTGTAAGTCTAAATATGAGGTGTACCTAGAAACAATTCAGCATGTAACTATATTGATCTGGCTGCCAAGCTCTGTATTATTTAATCTTATTGCTATGAAATTACCTTCATGTGCAATAGTAGCAGTAACTGTTGTCTCTTCTTCCCCTACAGAAGGAAAGGAAAAACATTGTGAAATGAACTCTGCTTTGAATAACCAGGCTTTACTTGAAAGTCACTACTGATATCTCCTCCACCCAGTGAAGGGGAATGTGAGAAAAAAAGTCTATCTTCTACCACCTGGGGTTGCACTGAAACAAAGAAATATAAAATTAAGTAAAATCTTTTGTAAATATGTAAAATCAGTTCTGCTTTGTGCTTCAGTAATATTGAGCTTGGTAGCTTTGCAAACAATAACAATGGATAAGAGCTTTGTGGTAGATGACATTGAAGAAGTATCTTGGGTAAATGTTTTAAAATAACCAGCTAGAACTGAGCTAGTGTTTGCTGAAATGACAACGGGACTTTACAAACCTGAAGTTTAGCCGAAAGGGGAAGTGATGAAAATGAAGATGATTAAGAAACGACCACCAGGGGTCCCAAAGACCACTACCACATTCTTGTGTGCATGAGGAAATGGGCATGGAATTATGCAAAGCGGTTCTTGGAAATCTAGTGAATATGTATGACATTTACTGGAAATGTAATGAATATATATGTTACGCAACAATATAGTCACAGTCTGTTTGATGCTTGGGCAAGACATGTTAGGAGGAGACATCCCCCGTGTCTCCCAGAGCTGCAATGAAGAATACCCACTTGTCAACTTAAACTTTGTTGGTGAGTTCTTAGCAAGCTTATAAATCTCTGTGTACTAAAATCACAACTCCTAATGCGTCAATAGTAAACCATTCCAGCCCAAAACTTATTTAGCTGCCTGACAAATGATGTGAGGTTGAATATCTCTGCAGTCAATTACTAGGCTGAGTATTTGAACAAAGGAATGAATTAATTCATCTGTCAAGGAATATCCTCCAAGTCTCTAAACTGTTTGGGGTTCACATAAAGCATCCAATATAATTTAATTTCATAAAAATAAATAAAATTCACTTCACTTGTGCATAGCTATCTTGAAGTCACCTCCAGAAAAATTCTACAATTACCAAAAAAGGAAGTCTTGATGACATGAAAATGGGTAATATATGTCTAGTATGTAGCTGTCACTTTATTTTATTATTAATTAATGAAGCAAAACAACTTAATCTCTGTGGCACAATTGCCAAGCTAATTGCATACTCTTCCTTCTAACACCCCATGAAATCATTGCTCCCTTGCTTTCTCAAAATAACAACTAAATTAACATGCAAGAGATAGTTGGAAACATTAACAGAGTGATCAACATTCTTGTATGCAGACGTTATTCCCATTAGATATACTAGGAGTATCACAGATCAGTAAAACTTATTTTAAAGAATTAGAAATAACTTCCTACAAAAGCAAAAAAAATGTTAAATATAAGCCTAGAGATTTTATATTTTTCGTTAAATTAATAGGTAGATACTTTTTATGTTCTGAACTTATGTGTCATAAGTACTTGGCAAGAAATAGCCTTAACAGCAAATTTAATTGCAATTTCAAACTGATTTCATTTTCAGAACATAAGAATATTTCTGCTGAATCTGCACAATGAAAATTACAATGCTTCATATTATGTCATTCCATTTCAGAAAAGTAGAAAGAAACACGCACATCTTCCTTAAATGTATAAACAAAAAATTAAACATAAAATTATTTACAGACACTGACAGATAACACAGCAAAAATCTTATTTCCCTATGAAAACCAGAGAAAATTGTTGAATTTGTGTTCTGCATATTTTAGGAAAATTTCTTGAATAATTACTTTTATTCTTTCATTCTGCCATTTAGAACACAGTGTTCTTCTCTGGTTCTGTGAATCTCAAATTCTCTTCTACAGAGTCAACAGCTCCTAAGAAAAAAGTTGTGCTTACTTCCTAGTCTAGTTATTTGGATGTTCAAATTATTCAAAACTGAAGAGAAAATTATATCCTCAATTTGTATTAATTTAAGATTTATTTTCAGTGATATTCAAAATGATAGAACAATTTCTTGGAACTTTTTCAATGCCACTTGATTTGCTTTTGCCATTCATTCTTCAAAAAATGTCTGAGTAACATTTTGTCCTTGTCATCTAGACCTTGTTTCAAAACACAGCTGGTTAAAATCTTGACTGAGTAACCATTACAGGTACTTCTGTTCCATAAGTGAAACCAAGCTCAGCATTCATTTCTCATCCTTCTTGATTATTTTTTTTTGTTTGTTTTACTCAATACTTTATTTAAGTTTGGAATAGCTTCCTCAAGCCTACGTGCTCATAAATTTCTCTTTATTCACATAAATTACCCCTAAGACTACAATTTAATAACAAAAGACATGAAAAGAGAATTACTTATATGCTTAAAGTAGAAAAATAAGCTCTACGATAGAAGAGTTATTTCATTTGTCTTATTCTATTTAGTTAGAAAACCATCATCTTTTAATTGCCGTACACATGTAGGCTTTTAGCTCCCTTAAAGATACTTTAGATGAAAAGATCTGATAGCGAAATGAGTTGACCGTAAAATAAAACAATTTATGGGGCTTAGTTCATGAATCAGTAATGTCTACCTTTCCCTTGTAATCTACTTTTTAAAAGTCATTTGCCCATATTTACTTTTGCTAAACTTTCTCTTACAGCTAAGACAAATGGATGCTATTTGTTCGTCAAGTTTTTCTCATTTCCTTCTCACCTTTTATTCCTTAACTCCAAGAGTAGCATTTGATTTTGCTTTCTTCACTTCTTCTGTAGGATTTAAAAAATTCAGAAGTAAAATAAGACTTTGCTGCTTCAAGACTACTTGATTAGTCATGTATGGTCTTGTTTACTACTTTGTCTTTAGTGACAAGTGGCACCATGTAGTAAACAGGCCCTTAAAGCTCAGCTATGTTTGCATTTACCCATTAAACATGCAGAAAGAAAGGGAAGGAAGGAAGAAAGGAAGGAGGAAGAAGGGACGGAGGGAGGGAGGGAGGAAGGGAGGAAGGGAGGAAAGGAGGAAAAAGGGAGGAAGGGAGGAAGGGAGGAAGAAGGGACGGAGAGAGGGAGGGAGGAAGGGAGGAAAAAGGGAGGAAGGGAGGAAGACAGGAAGAAGGGAGGAAGGGAGGTAAGGAGGAAAAAGGGAGGAAGGGAGGAAGAAGGGAGGAAGGGAGGAAGGAGAGGGGAGGATAGCACACCATGGTCCAGTTTGAGCGTGAGGTCTTGTAATGGGTTCAGCAGCAGCAGTCATTTTTGTTTAAGTGGTAGCTGATGTAGCACTGTGTTTTGGATTTTTGGGCTTGGGAACAGTGCTGATAACACCACTGTTTATAGTTGTGGCTTGGAATGTTCAGGCTGGCCAAGGACTTTCTGAGTTTCATGCTCTGTCAGGGAGGAGGGGAGCCGGGAAGAAGCCGGGAGGAAGGAGAGACAGGGCACCTGACCCAAACTGGCCAAACAGCTATTCTGTATCACAGCACGTCATGTCCAAAACAGAGAGACAGAGGGCAGAGACGGGAAAAGATGATGGTGCGGGGGGGTGCACGGCGTGGCCAGGATTTGGTATGAGATGATGGGGTGCACTGTGTAGTTGAGCTTGGTATTAGGTGATGGGGAGGCACTGCATGGCATGGCTAGGTATCAGGTGAAGATCTGTTGTATTCTCTTTCCTTGTATTTTCTCTTGCATTATTATTGGTGGTAGCAGTAGTGATTTATGTTATACTTTAGTTACTAAACTGTTCTTATCTCAATCTGTGGGAGTTGCATTCTTTTGATTCTCCTCCCCATCCCCCGGGACTGAGGAAGAAAGAGAGGGGAGTGAGTGAGAGAGCGGCTGCATGGGTTTGAAAGCCTCAAATCATGACAGGTATAAATTTATCACAAAAACTGTTTCCTGTGACATTTGACTACTCATTCATTTAAAAAATAATACAATCATGTGGTAATGAAATGTGACAATATTCAATAAATATGTGTTCTATTGCTTATTGGAAGTGCTTGTATTGAAGAATAAACAATTTATAGCTACATAGATTTTGGACATAATGATTCTGCGAAAGGAAATGAGAAATTTTTCTGCTCATTCTTTCTTCTACCTATTTGAAGTTTCATATAATATTTCCTTATTTTTTTTGCCAGAATCACCTAAAAATATATGGACAGTGTCATTAGAATTTCACAATCCTGAGTAAGTAGTGAAATTCTGTTGGGAAATACAAAATATAAGATAACTTTTAGATTTTACCAACCAGGAACATATAAGTTATATCTCAGAAAGAAAGTATTTAATTTGATTCATTAATTATAGGAGTAAAAAAACTGTAGCAAGACCCTAAAGTCCTGGCACTCTACTTTCAAGGAGTAATTTTATCAGTTTGGAATTCTTATTGTTTGGTATAGATGATAATCTCTAGAGAAAAATTAATTTTATGTAATTGAAATGAGCTTCTAGAAGGAAAACATAAATGATTAGGTGAAATAAAAGGCTAAACTATGCTTTAAGTACTAATACATTTGATGTTTGTACAGTAGCAAGAAACTTTTTTGTTCAGAACTAATACTGATAAGCAAAACCTATTTCCTGTTATATGATTTCAAATTTAAATCATAAGTGATTTCACTGTCATGGCTCAGGACATTTATGCAAAAGGGGAAACAGGACAGTAAAGAACATGTCCTAATTCAGACATTGAAACAGCAATCAAATTGACTGATATTTTGCTTCTAAACATATGCTTTCTTTCAGAGGATGGAGGAATTAAGAGTACCAGTCAAACCTACTTTGTTTTCCACTCCTGCTTGGTAGAAAGCAGTTTCTGGGAAATGCTGAGCATCTTCACTAGAAGCATATGTCTTTGACACAGTACAGTATCTCAAAGATCAGAAAATGGCGTTGAATAATTAAAGCTTAAATGTTAAAAAAAAAAAAAAACAAAACCAAACAAACAACTTTCTCTTAACTTTTCATTTTTCTACTGAAGTATTTATTGACTAAAATTATTCTTCAGTGTCTGATATTTTTTCAAATTAGTTTCTTTTATTACATAGAAATAGTATTTTATATTCTTTTACCAGGTTGTCACAGCAAGTGCCTATAATATCTAAGAAATATAATGAGACTGCCTAGATCAGTGTGAGGTGGAATTCAAGGCCCACCTTCACACTACTTACCATTTCATTATCTGATCATCAGAAATTTAAGCCTAGGCAGTCTGAAAATTTTGTTGGACTTCTGAATGCTACCTCAAAAGACACAGATTTTTGCCAATTTGAAGTGAGAAGCATTTAACAAACTGTGTTTTAGAGGTAGAAAGGAAAAAACTAGAGACCCTGTCTCTGTGTATGCTAAAATATGTTCCACATCTTGCACTAATGGAAGGAGTTAAAACCTGAAACTCACACTTCCCAAGAGAATGCCCCAACTGCAAGAAAAAAAAGAGAGAAAGGAAATAAAATAATAATACTTAGTACGTAGTAGGGAATGTTCTGGTGTTTTAGGGGAAAAAAATAATCAAAACCCCCAAGTAGATGCCTTGCAATTTTGTAACATAATTTCCGTCTTTTCTATTACTCATTCTGCTCTTCTCTTTCTGCTTCTGACCTTCTTTCGTTATCCCCTGTGATAAGTGACATTTTGACATTCTTTTAAATCCCATCTACATTACACAAAATGTCCATATTGCAGACAGAAAACAGCAGAGCTATAGCTCCAACATGGTTAAAACATGATTTGATCGTATAATCTCTCTGCTAACGAATGCTAGTCAGGTAACATCAAATAGTGGTTGAAAAGTGTCAGAGCACTTCTATTTTGTAAAGGTCCCAAATTTTGCTATTTTCTTTTTTTCAGTCAGAGCAGATGATTCTTGTGGTAGACAAGGGAACAATTACAGTACTATAATGAATGGAAGAATTTTCTTTTCCTGGCGAGAAGCATGGAGACCCTCAGAACTTTTGCACCCCAGTACAACAAAAATCTGCCTGATGCACAGCATATCAAATGCTGTCAGGATATAATTTTAGACTGAAGAAATATTGACAGCTATATGACTAGACCCATTTGCATGTCTCAAGTAGCCTTGTGTATATAATGTTTCTTATTATTCCAATGATACTAATGGGCTTTAAACACTGAAAATAAGTGTCTGCAGTGCTAGGATTCAAAACCTTCTAATTCTATCTAAACTGTTTTCATTTATTTACAGAATTTGCAAGTAGCTCTGCACGCTGCCTAACTGCTTCCTAAGAAGCTTCTGCCTGCTGCAAGGAGAGCAACAAGCTTGCGCACCAGAACAGCATTTTCTGGAAAACTGCTAAGACTTTCCAACCATGCTGAAATGAGAATTGAAATAAATGATACTAAACCACAATATTTTGTGCCTAGTGTGAGCTTCACTTGAGTTACTTCAAAGTTGCAAAGTCCAACTGAGTGCACACACTGTGTTATTTAATGAGGATGGGAGCCAGTGAGAGCACTTAAGAAATGCCTGTGGTTTGCAGCATATACAATATCTTGATTCAGACAGTTTCTAAAGCATATAACAAAATTATTATTTTTTTTTTTTTTAAAAGCTGAAAGGATCTAACTATATGTAAATGGAAGAACTATTAAATATTGTAGTTTCTGCATTTTGGGGTTCAGTTTTGGGTTTGTTATTTTTTTTTTTGTTTGTTCGTTAGTTTTTTTGCTTTTTATGTTGGTTGGAATTTTTTATTTATTAAATTAAACAATTGACAAAAACATATTGCAAATGTGTGTTTGTGGTGACTGGGCATTTAAAACTGTATCCCTCCAGAAACACTTAGTTTACGCAGATTCTTTCTTGCATGAGTCTTTAACTATCAGGCCACTTCCAACCCGATCGGTTTGTATTGGAAATAATGTAGCTAGGGCTGGGTTGGGAACATCATCTTCCATTTTTGGCTAGGAAGATGAAAGGATCAAATATAGAAAAGCTTGCTTCAAAAGCTAAACAAATCTGTCCTTGATAATCAAAGCTGCCACCTTCTGTAATAGTGCTCATATATTTTCTGCTTCTCACGCACCCTTTCCTCCTTGCTAGGTTGTATCTTCTCACCTCATATATCACCAAGGTTATCCAAAGGATTGGTGTTAGCCTGACAGACAGAATTAATAAAAAAAATAGTTCTCTTTCTTTGTAATCCATCTTGGCATTATCCCTACTGTTCTAGTCAGCATCATATTCTCCATATGCCAGATAGTAATATATAAATTATTCTTCAACCTTCACAGAATCCAAAGAATATTGTTTCCTCTAAGATATGTCTCCTACTGTCCCAGGAGCTAAATAAGAAAGTTTTAACATAAGAGTATCTTTCTGCTTCCCCTCTACCGGCTGACAAATGGAAAGAAGGAAAGAGTTATTTTTGTTATTTCACATATTAGGAGAAAGTCAACTGGTCACAATGTAACTTCAGAAGAATTAGCGGTTTCTCCTTCTGCTATTTAAATTTGTCTTTTACTGGAAATAGATTTACCCACTGGTTATTGGTTAGAAGTAAGTTCCTGTGTCACTCTAGAGCTATATTGAAGCACATTGGCCAGATAACAATTGTTTTGAGGTTTTTAATTACTATTATTCTTTTACTGAAATGATCAGCTATAGAACAGTTAACAAGAACTACATGACTATGCACATTTAAGCTACTGTTTCATGGTTTTTTTTCACAGACCAAGGGAATTCACCAGTGCTGTCATGTCCCCATCTTTGCAAATGTAAAGACTAAATTATAATAGTTGAAGTGATGGATTGAACTGGACAGGAAAATTGAAGGGTAAGTCTTGGGAAGATTTTAAAATCCAGGTGAGATTGCATGGCAACAGGTAAAAGTAATTTATTTTTTTTTTTATTCAGGCTGTGATTCCAAATCTTATTCTGTGGAAAGTAAGACAGTCATAGTAAGAAACATGATTTAAAAAATAATTATATCCCTTGAGTGATTTAATAATCTCAGGAAATCACACTGACAGTGTTTTTGCAGCACTGTATTTTTTTAACAGGTGAAAATGTAATATTGCTTTTTTCCTGGTTGTTTGACGGAAAGAGATGGCATAAATGAGATGCATTTGACTTAAAACTGACCTTTCACTGGACAATGTAGGGTAGAAATCAGCACACCTGGTCTTAAATCCTTGTATCACAGCTGAAACAAACAAGTGTAATCCCATAAATATTTCATGACTTTTTGCAAGGAAGAAATGGGAGATCTGAATTAAAATGCATTCTGATAACACTAGGAAACACTATGATATGGAAGAAGTACAGACAGTTACAATATGAGAGAAAATATTTTAATAGTTTGGTGAGGCCCAGAAACAGACTGTCAGCAAAGTCTTTTTTTTTTTTAGCTGCATAAATAGAGCTTATTTCCATTTCTAACCTTTTTCTGAACTCTCTACTCATGACATCAAGAGACTTATTAGACTCCTGGAATAATAGTACATCCTGAAATTAGTTTTATCTTATTTCTCCAGTCGTTTCTGTGGGGCACACAGAATGTTTGCTTCTATTTTACCCTGCTGTAGGGGTAGATAGAAGGATGGACCAAAAGGTGCTTCTTTTGTAAAGGGCAGAAGCAAATAATATTTATTTCAAACAGCATCAAAATTCTTGCTCCTCTCTTTCCTGCTTCTGTCAAATGACCACCATCCTTCTGTCACTTTTTCTAGTTCTTGCCAGTTTTATTTCCCTTGGCTCTATTTTGTGATTTTTGAGTTGGGAGGAAGCTAGTAGCAGAAGGGTTTTTCCTTTTGATAATAAGAACCTTGAAACCACTTCTAAAAAAAATATCTTTTCAGCTGTACTGAGACAGTGATAATAACCCAGTCTGAGCTATCTCTCAGACACAGAAGCCAAAATAAATACAGGTATATATTTTCTCACTAAAACTGGTGAATATCCTTTGAGCTGTTTCCTCACTGAAACTGGTGAATATCCTCTGAGCTGTTTTCTCACTGAAATAGATGAATATCCTCTGAGCACCGGCTAAGCACAGATCTAGTATGCAGATACATAAATATACCATTCGTTTTGGAAAACTGGATCTTTCACCTGTATTTCATTCTCCATCCTTTTTCTCTTTGCTTTTCCCTGATTGAACTTTTTTTTATTATTTTTTGACATATATTTGGATTCCATGAAGATTAAAGTAGAAATGTATAGAAGAGATTAGGTGGATTAGAGAGACAGAGAAATTTCTTGGTGTCAGAACTAAACTTATGTCCATTTCTTCTCTCTGGTCCTAGTGAAAGTGATCAGACTTTCAGAGAAGAAAAAGGGGCTTTTTCTGGAGCCTTAATTTAACACTGAGTGTGAACACAGGATGTGATTAAATAAAGCTGTGTAAAATACAAAACCTTAGGCTCATGCTTATTAAACAGTTGGCTCACCACAAACATTGCATGAGCTTGAGGATAATTACTTTTATGCAGAGAAACATCTGCTCATTTTGAAGCAGGTGGGGGTAAATATGAATTATGTTAAGTATTAAAAGCTGCTATCAGTTCAAATTTCACAATTTAGCCTTTTACCTCAGGCAGCCTCCCTTTCCTTCATGACAACATCTCTTTTCTTCCTCAAAATAGCGTGTAAAGGCATTGTTTATTTAAATTTAACCTTAATTATTGTCCATATTCTTCTCTTTAGTCTCATATATCCTCAGATTTACTTGAAATGTATTGAATGCCCTTGAGTTTTATTCCTTCATCCCAAATGTTTCTTGACCCAACTGCCTTGCAAGTTGATGTTTCTCAGTTCTTAAATAAAAAGTTAAAACTATTAAATGGTTTGGGGCTAACAATTTTTTAAGAGAATTTTGAAATGCTTTTAGCAGAATCATTCATTCCCTTAATGAGGATATGCTAGCAAGGGAAAAAGATTCTCTAATCATGGGCGGAGAATGAACAGCACAGGATAAAAACTGGGATCTGCATTAGGCCAATTTATGCACTTTTGTGATGCTTAAGATAAAGAAAACAGCAGCATTGTTAAAGGAAAATTATGAATACCAAAATAACAGGCAATTCTTGCAGTTGACGCCATTTTGTGTGTAATCAATACAAAAAAATGATCTGCCATTGTAACATTATAAATCATTTTCAAGCCCTATGTTTTTACTGCATGCTGGCACACTTATGTTATTTGTCAATTATACTTTCAGGCACCATTCCACAAAATTAGGTCATATCAGGAACTGACTGACCTTTACTGCTATAGCAGCTAGGACAGAAATAGACTAAACAACACGGAGTAATGAGAGATACCCAGATAGCTTAATTCAGAATTAAGCTATGTGCAGTTTATTTTCTGTCACATAGCAAATAGCCAGTACAGTTTTGTCATGGGTTCAGCAGCAGCAGTCATTTTTCTCTTTTTTGTAGTAGCTGGTGCAGCACTGTGGTTTTGATTTTGGGCCTGTGAACTGAGCTTATAACACCAGTGTTTTCAGTTACTGCTTGGTAATCTTTAGGCTGGCCAAAGACTTTCTGAGTCTCATGCTCTGCCAGAGAGGAGGGGAAGCCGGAAAGAAGCAGAGACAGGACTCCTGGCCCAAACTGACCAAAGAGGTATTCCATACCACAGCACATCATGTCCAGGATGTAAAAATGGAGAGCAGAGACCTGGAAGGATGGGGGTGCACTGCTTGTTCGAGCTGGGTATACAGGTAGTGAGCAATTGTATTCTTTCCTTGTATTTGCCTTGTCATTATTATTATTGGTGGTAGCAGCAGTGCTTTTGTGCTATACTTTAGCTGCTAAACTGTCCTTATCTCAACCTGTGGGAGTTGCATTCTTTCAATACTTTTCCCCATCATCCCAGAACTGAGGAAAGAAAAAGGGGGGAGTGAGTGAGCAAACTGCTGAGGGCCTTAAACCACAAGTTTCAAAGACAATAGGGAAAAGAAAGAAACATTCTAAGTCATAATTTCAAAATACTCTTAGCGTTTGTTCTCCTGAAAAAAAAAAAAAAAATCCTGAAAACTTCAATTTTGTGTCTAGGCAAAGAAATCCTCTGAGTGTATGATTTTATCTGAAGGAGAAGGGTGGGAAATAAATTTTCCTTTTAAGCAGCTGAGCTAGATTAGAGAAGATAGCTGAGTTTTCATATGTAATTCCTGTTTGCCAGCTTTAAATCGTCACACTGTTGATGCTACCTCATCGTCTTGTATGTCCTGCATTTCAGATAACATCCAAACGTAAAGACCCCATATGATATTGCAGTAACTGTAAAAGAGAACTTGTAGAACACTGCTCTGTAAGTGGAAAATTAAAGTGTTTCCAAATAGCAAAACACTCCTGCCCCTCTACTCTGCTCTCGTGAGACCTCACTAGGAGTACTGTGAGCAGTTCTGGTGTCTTCAACATACAAAGGACATGGAACTGTTGGAACAAGTCCAGAGAAGGGCCACGAGGATGATCAGAGGACTGGAGCACCTTCTCTATGGAGACAGGATGAGAGAGTTGGGGCTGTTCAGCCTGGAGAAGAGAAGGCTGCATGGAGACCTCATAGCAGCCTTTCAACATCTGAAGGGGGCCTATAGCCATGCTGGGGAGGGACTCTTCATGAGGGACTGTAGTGAGAGGACAAGGGATAATGGGTTCAAACTTAAACAGGGGAAG
>JASSUY010052274.1:0-17447 GCA_032466535.1 Forpus xanthops | reverse complement strand
AAATCCAAAACACAGTGCTACACCAGCTACTGCTTAAAGAAAAAATGACTGCTGCTGCTGAACCCATGACACATGGGAACATCCGACAGAGGGGAAGAGAAACTTTATTTTAAAACATTACAATGAATGATGTCTGGTTTCTATAGATTGCAAGTTACTTATGGTTTACTTGTCTAGAAATGTGCAAGCTCATCTGAAACTTCTATGGCAAGGTTGTTTGTGTATCACCCCTCTGCTGTTGATTACCTAGTGTCTAAAAGAGGATGAACTCACCCAGTATCTTTTCCTGAGGGCATGTGTGGTATCTCCTTCTTACACTTACCTGTTTTCACAGAGTGTAATCTTCTCTGGAGGCTGAATTCCATAAGGACAATGAGCTAAAAAGTGATTAATAGAACCTTTGCTTGCACAAAGGCACTATGATTTCATTTCCATGACAAGCCAAATCCCAAACTGGTTGGATACTGGTCTATACATGCAGTATATGACAGTCAAAATTTGTGAGAAACATTAACAAGCTACTTTCCATTGACTGCTTTAGCCACCAAAATAAAATAATAAAACCAAAATTTCTGAAGAAACTCAACTAAATAAAATAATAGCATAGTACAGGAATCAAAGGGGGATTTATGGTTTTTTGGTACATCCACACAGAGGAAACAAGTAATAGCATAGCCTGGACAAAAGGCTAAGGAAAGACATTTTGAGTGAATCAGTCTTATCAACCCCATTATAACATGACAAGCAGTTCTCAGTATTTTGGAAATTCTTCTTTCTTTATTTGCATTTCAGAGCATCTTTTCTTCTTTTTAGGCCTGATCAGGATTGCCATAACCATTGACTCAGAAGTTTTTTAAGCTCAAATATTTTGACATTACTTTTGTTCCATGAACAGACTAAATACTAAAACAGTCTAAGAAATTGTTTAAAATATTTTGGAAAAAAAAACCAAAAAAGATCTTTTTGTCCCTGAACTAGAAATAAATATTTCAGCATAAAAATGCTGAAATATGAATATATTTAATTTTCTTGCATTAAAAACAGTTGAAGAAAATATTACTGAAGACCACATGGAGTTGCAGCAGCCTGTAATGCTGAACTGCCTTGTGGGAACTGTCATTCTAAAGCCCACCCTCCTGTCTAAGGAGTAGGAAGCCTTTCCTGCAGCACATGATTGCCATGACATTATATCATTATGCACCATGAGAGAGATGTACAGGCAGTAAGGAACTCAGACTGTAGAGGAAAGGAGGGCCACAAAACTTTTGTACAAATCCATGAAACCATCCATAACACTTAAAGGTTGAACTGACTTCAGATTAACATTTTGAGTGAAATTGAAAAGATTTTGATTTAGATCAGATGTATTCAAGACAAAGCCTTTTTTAGCTTTCATCTGAAAAAATATAATAAAAAATTTTACTGTTTGAAAAGTTAACAACACAATGTCATATTTTTGAGTAGAAATGCCGCTTTAGCTATTCCTTTACTATGCACAGGAAGATGAGCCTGAGATTAAAGCTTTCTGGTAGAGAGTCCCTGCATCCACATTGCTGGAAGGCAGTTTTCTCAGCAGGTTTGACTACAGATCTTGTTCTGCCTTTTCTGCACAAAGCAGCAAGCCATTCTGGGGCAGAATCAGTGAGAAATTTTCTGTTTGCCCTGAAAGCTCACCAAATCCCAGCACCTCAGTAGATGTGTCAAAATGCATATGAAGCTCATTTTGACTCAACTGTTCTTATTTTGACTCAATTGTTCTCAGGTGAGGTTCTCAAGCTCACACAAAAAGCACAACATAGCTTTATCCATAGTGCACAAGTTTGGCAAATTGTGATGCTTCAAAAGGTCATTAGCAAATGTTCCCATTTATGTTTTTCTAAACCAGTAAACAGCAAAGATGGAAATTATTACTTAGGACCATCTTGTGTAAAGTTGCAAGTTCTTGCCTGTAGTCCAGCATCACTTTTTTCCTTCTGTAAATGTGAAATAATGAATGAATTTCTGACAATTATTTGAAGATATGCTTAGAATATGCATCTGGCACAACTGCCACTTCAGGCATACCGTTCATTGTCAGTAGACCCAAGAGGTCAGCAGGCAGTTTAGCAGCTTGGCACCTGGAATGATTTATCCCTGAGACAGTCAACAGATCGTCTGTGCCACAGGAAGGCATGAGAAGTACTGCTGTGAGATGTTAGATATTTCAAAATATGTTACTTACATTAAGAGTTTATAAATTAAGGGGGTTTTGTTTCAGAAGAAAACCTGTGTGATTATTTATTATTTATTAATGAAATAGAAAACATCCTAGAAAGAACAGGGAAATTGTGAAAGCTCCATTGCTGGCAGTGTTCAAGGCTGGGCTGGACATAGCCATGGGTGACATGGTTTAGCGGGAGGTATCCCTGCCCATGGCACGGGAGTTGGAGCTGGGTGATCTTGGGGTCCTTTCCAGCCCTAAGTTTTCAATGATTCTGTGATCTTAAGCCTCTAACATTCCCTGGAATGAGGATACTGCATTCTAACCTGGTCTTATTTTGTTCATCATATAGAAATCATAGAATCATAGAAAGGTTTGGGTTGGAAGGGACCTTAAAGAACATGTGTTTCCAACCCTCCTACCATGGGCAGGGACACCTTCAACTAGACCAGGCTGTTCAAAGCATCATCCAAACTGGCCTTGAATATTTCCAGGGATGGGGCAGCTGCATTATCTTGGGGCAACCTGTTAAGAGTGCCTCATCACCCTCACAGTAAAGAATGAAAATTACTGAAAAAATGATATTTTAGTTTAAGACAAAGTATGGGCACATCAGAATTTGGAATTGTCTTTTCTTTGGACATTCTAACAACTCAAGATTCCTTTAAAAAAGTTAGTCCTGATATACCTAAAGCAAGCTTATGGAAGAGTTACAGGTAAAAGCTAAAATTATAAAAATTAGATTGAAGCATTTCAGCCTTACTGAATCATGACAGTGTGTTGCTGAAGATTGCTTCTCTACTTAAATCAGTAAACAGTTATTGGGTATTTACTGAAATATCTTTAGAAGCCAAAAATTTAATCACCAATAAACTTGTACACAACAAAGAAAAGACTAGAGATATCAAAGTTTCACTAAGCTTACATCAGAAGTTTAGCTGAAATCTACAATAAACAGCAGAGGTTTTTCTGTCTTTTATAACAGCACTACTGAGCTTTGGAAAAACCCAAGTTCATCACTGTTTGACCCATACAGAAGTAAATATAAAGCAAATTTCTATAGGGAGTGTTTCAGTTAGGTGCAGTCACCAGACAAACTGTTGGCAATTTAAAACTGTTCTGTGGTGATTTACAAAGACACTACAAAACTTTCATTTTTCTTTAGAGGTAGGTTTTGTTCTCAGTAATGTTGACTCTATTCTGGTAGGGTATGACTTTCTAACCTCTTTCTGAACCGGTGTGGAAGTGTGGAAAATGCTCTGTAATTTTAAGAAATAATTATTTTCCTAAAAGGTGAGCAGATTCATGTGTTAGCCTTAGGGACCCTTGAAAACATATTATTATGTTCAAGGAAAAGTAGCCATAATCTTGCACACAGAGAAAAAACCTTAGAAGGGATTAGAAAATACCACTGTTCTTTGCTAGTAAGTACATAATTCATTCAATTTCGTTAGTGCTAATCTTTTTTCTTCACTTTTTTAGAACTGACCTGATGTGTCAAATTTACATGCATCTCAATAGAAGCACATTTGCTAGTCATACAGGAAAGATTAACTATATAGCACAGTCCTTAAGAGTTGCAAACTGCTTTTAAATCCTACAAAGCAATAATTTGTAACTATGCTAAGTGATCTTTTTATATAATTGCTAATAAGAATATTAACATTCTTCCTACGCTGAAAGTATCAATTAATATCTTATATTGAAGATAACTTGGAGTTAATGTATCATTAGATCAACAGTGCCAATTCAGAAAGCTTTTATTATTTATATACATTTCAAAAATATCAGACTAAAATAAATTTTTTAAGTGTCCTTTTACATATGCTTATCATTATTAAGCTTTTTTAATCATCCTTTCCCTGGTCACACTGGGGCAGTGATACTAAACCAATAGATCATACTGAATGAGGTAGGATCTATAAGGGTCTCTGTAGCAGCCACTACACAAAATATCTGCTCAAAATACATAAAAGAAAATAATAAAAGACTTCCTGTTTAGCAAAGAACAACCCAAAACTAGATAAGAGATTGGCTGAATTACCATGTGATTAAAGGCTTGAGTTTACAATTAGAAAACCTAGAGTCAGTTCTTGCAGTTACCAATTCACTGCGTGTGTCTGTTCCATAACTATGCCTTTGTCAGATGAAAGGAATGCACTTTGCTATTTAAGCAGCTAATATGTCGGGAAAGGGACTGTTTCTCACCATGCTTCTGTACTGTTGCGGTACAACAGCATCCTGATGTGAGCACAGGCTGGGTACCGCAGTAGCACGCATTCAACCCCCCCCCCCAAATATTCATATAAGCTTGAAGATTTCAAAACAGAATTGTTGTGCCATTCGTAGTGGGTAGGGGTACTCCATATCAAAATGAAAATGAACTGGCTACGCCAGCACAAGAGACTTCATTTAAAGTCACAGTGTGAGGTACAAAGAAGTTCTGGAACTAACACATAGGTGTCAAGTGGGTTTTGAAGCCATCAGAACAAAGGTTATACTGACTCAATGTTGTCTTTTTGGACTGTGATGTGCACACAGAGAGGAAAAAGTCAGCTGTGTAGAAGAGTGTTCAAGAACTGGAAACTACTTCAAATCTCACAAGGCAGCAATGAACATTTAGTGTTTGTGGTTTTTTTCTCCCATATGCTTTGTTTCCTTAGGTGGATTTCAGGAGGGATGAGTGAGGGTGAAATACCCCATGACTGCTGACCTCATGAGAATGGGCAATGTCTGTTATTTCCCAATTATGTGGGAATTTGTCAAACTGCTTCTCTACCATTGAGAAACATTGTGCACATCCTATTTTTAGTTCACATGGTATTTATTTGTGTATCTTTTTCCTGTCTCTCCTTCCCACCAGAATGAGGGCAGGCACTGTGGGAAATTAAACTCTTATTTGATACATATTAATTTTGCTTTTGTATGTTAAGTAGCAACAAAAATCTTCCGCCTTAAAATACTAGAATGAACCACCACTATAATCTTTTTTTCTAATAGACAAGACTAGAAGATCCTTGAATAAGCAACCACTTAAACACCATAGATCTATTAAAATAATTTCTATTTATTAAAAAATAATAAATGTAGTAGGCAACTCACAACATTCATTGATTGTCCTCACCATTGAAACAACGTTTGATGAATCAAAGTAAACTTCTAGGTTCAATTTCTAGACTGAATTTTGTTGAGCATGAACTACTAACTACTAATCACGTCTTCATCTGCAGCATCAAACCCCCCCCACATTCATGAACTTCCCATTACAGGCTACGTTGGGAAACAAGTCAGCCCTCAGCCTTTTCTCTGCCATGCTGAAGTGAATGGCACTCAGAAATTTCACAGTGTGTAATAGATTAAAGGATGGTTTCTGGACTCTTCTCTAAGCCACAAGTGAAGAACACAGCCCTGAGACATCTGCATGTCCTGCACCTCTGGTTGTCCTAGCTCCTGTCTGCCTTCTTCAACCCTCCAAATGAAACTGAGACCAATTCTGCCAAGGTCTTTCCAACTGCACACATAGGGCCTATTCTCCTAAAATTCCCACTGTTGTTCCCATCCTTCTGCTTTGCTTCCGGAGAAACCTGGCAGTCAAGGTCCCCCGGAGAAAAAAGCATTTTTGTGAAAGCTTCCCTTGGGACTGCCACAGTATGTCATTTCTAGAGATGAACTGCGTCCATCTTGTAGTAGGTATATATAGGATACACTGAACTACAGCACACATAAAAGTAGTTGGAACAACTTGTGTGGCTAAAAGTTTTTAGCTATGTAATTACGCCCCTCAGGGTTTGCACTGCATCATTTATAGCTTTCTGTATCCTTTTATTCTGCCTCTTTCCAGTTAACAAATCTCAGATATGCTTGGGTAAGTACTCCAAAATTGTAAATTCAAAGAAAATTACAATAGACAGTGAATATTTATGATTGCCATGGAAAATAACTATGCTCTATGACACGGTTTGTTATTTTAAATCTCTTTTAGGCTTGACAAGCTGAATAACCAAGGCAATTACATTCAAAATGCACCTAACCAGAGTCAAGCAACTGTTCTTTCCTAGACCACAAAGCCATAAAGAAGATGAGATGTAACACTGATGGTAGTAAACTCAGTGATAATTTTAAGACTAAATCTGCTTCTCCCTTTCCCATTTACATGTTTTTCCTCCAGATGGGTCTTAAAAGCTTGCTATCATTTGCTAACTAATTGCTGGCTTAACTGACACCTAGTTACAAGCAGAAACAACGAAACCTCAGATCTCTCAAAGGTATTGCAATATTCTTTATCTTAGCAAGAAGTCATCAATGATCCTGAGATGTTGGACCATCCCTTCCCTGTCCTGGCTGGATGACATGGCCCTGCCAGCAGCAGCTGTGTATACTTAATGAAGCCTTACTGCCCCTAACACCACTGTCATGTTTTGAAGAGAGACACCAAAATCCTTTCCATGGAAGTCTGACAAGGATCAGAGGCACAGCACAGCCAGCTTTCTACTTCTATCATTTACCTGAATCTTGCAAGAAAGCAGATTGCCCCTGTGCAGAACTTTAAGCACTCCAGCAATTATGGAAAGTTGTTTGCATACATTTGAGCAGGAGGATCTGAAGCATCTATGCACTTTTAAATACTCAGCTGTGCAAAAGTTTTCCAAAACTGCATGGTAAAATGGCATTAAATTAGCTGTCTTACAAGCATCTTTTGATGCCAGGGCATTTATCTTTTTTAAGAGGAGAATTTAGAAGTTTAAAAACTTACAGTGAATTGTTACATATATCCTAACAGAGAACAAGGTCTTGAAGATAAGTATATTCACTTTGCCTAGTTGATCTTTGAGAAAAAAGCAGCTTAATCTCCAAGGCTGCTCTGAGCAAGTATAGACCTTTATAGATGCCTATCTCTGGCCCCAGATATAGAATGTGGATTTTATATCATCTATGTTAATAATAGGTCAGGCTCATGCAGTCATTAACTAAGTAGGAATTAAATTTCTTCTCCACCAGACTTGACAGGTAAGTGAAAAGGAGATTGCATATGCAGTCTAACAGTCTTTATGGGAGGGTGAACTGAAAAACATGTTAAATGAGCTAAAATAAATAGTTATAATGATCTAATCAGCTGATGGTTAATTCTCATTTTCAGACCAAGTCCTGTGTTTACTTTTCTACGGGTTACATTATGCAATGCAAGGGGTAATTTATCTACCTGTTGTTACTCATCAAAAGAGACACGTTTTTTTATTTTAATTACACCATCATGCATTTTCACCTTTAATTATCATAATTTTCATTATTTTTTATCATCTGTAATGCAGAAAAAAATAATAATCGGGGTACACTGGAGTTTAGTAATCCCTAAAGCACTGTTTTCCAGGCTAAAGAAGCCATGCAGAAAATTTTGTGAGGTCATCAATAGACAAAGCTCTGTGTTGGAGAAGAATAAAAAAGAACTTTCAATCAGGCAGTGTGGATTTGCAGGATACAGAGGTAGTTTAAGGCTCCTTAGATGCATGAAATAGTAAAATCTAATTTTGCCAAGAATGGAGGAGCTGGGGCTTTGACCATGGGAAAGGGCAGAACCGCCATGGGAAGTTGGTGAAGGTAAAAAGTTTGGTGGGTTTGCTTCTGTCAAAGAGGACTGGGCACTCCCACAGGGCTCAGCTGCCTATATATAATCCTCACACTGTATTTCTGCTTCCAGCAGTGACTTTCCTTATTCTGTCACAGGCAATGTAAGCAGGAAAGACATAGCCACATAACAGCCTTCAGCAGCTGCTGTCCTAGCCAAGCACCAGCTCTGCCCCTGTCCACAGCAGGCCATAGTGTTTCATTATCAAGATGCCCCCATTACAGACAAGCTCTTCCAAGATCAGTGCCTGGTATCACCTTTTCAATGCATAAAACAATATTTTTGCAGTCACTGCATGCATGACTGCAATAAAAAAGTACGAGCACACTGAGGATCCTCAATTTGCTTCCCAACAAAAGACTTGTTTCAAGTATTAAGGGCAGATACTCAATTGTTATAAGTTGCTACATGGTACAGACAGTCAGAATTCATTTGAAATTCACAGATCTATGACAATTTTCATTTTCAAACAAATCACACATAGCAGAGCACGGCTGCTGTAATTATTTGTTCTGTGGTGCGCATAGATGGCTGGAGCAAGTGGGAGCAGCATTATGCAAGACAAAAGGTAAGCATCTGGCCAGCTTCAGGCACCAAACAGGCAGTGTGTAACTAACCAGTGGATGAGACCAGCAAACATTAGTAGTTGAGGCAGTAACATAAAATGCAAGAACATGGTTTAGCATCAACTAGTTGGGTGTGCTTTTTATATAAAAAAGAAGACACTGGTAGCAGCAAGCACAGTACGAATGTTAGACTTATGAAAATCAATACATTTTAGCTGATTTTAGGGCCTTTTTAATTTCCATATTTATAATCAAATTCAATTTCCCTGAATTTGCTCACTCACAGCTATATTTGCTTTCTAAAATAGCTTCATGAGAGTGTCTGTTTCTTTATTGTCAATTTGGTTATACAACCACTCATGAAGAGTGTTGGAAGTGGAATTACACTGTTTGGTAACTGAGTTAACACGCTAACTTCAAAAATATATTTGAGTTCATCCCGCTTAGTCAGCTATCGTTAATGACACTCAGATTCCCTTTCCCTTATTAAGTTTTGGCTCACCAGAGATGATGGAGCAATCCCACTTGTCAGGATTCCATGAAACCCATATTACCAACAGTGAGGAACAAATAGCCAGAGTAGGGCAAGAAGCCTTGGGCTGGCATAAATACTACTTGTCCTCACACAAATATTTCTAAGACTTAAACTCCTTTGTGAATAGTTTGTAAACAAAAACAACTGCAGACTGAAAAAGATTATTTATGATGAATGGCTCAGTGGGATTTATTCACCACATCAGCTGAAAATGCTTATTATTTGTAACACTGTTGCTAAAATATTTATATTTTTGAAGCAGAATCAAATAGTAAACCATTCAAGCTATGTAATTGTCTTCTACTCGTGTTGACTGTAAACATCTCAATCTTTGCAACAGAAATAGTTATTAATTAACATCCCTAATTTTCTAGACTTGTTCAGACTGCACTGTTGATTAAATATCCTCAAGACCCAGTTAGAATAAAAAATGAGTGTGTTATAATTTGTTAGTTACAGAAACATGACTATCAGGAAAGTCTCTGAGCTACATACTTACTGCATTCTTATAAAACATAAAACACATGGTGAATCATTTCCACTTAAAAACAAAAAAGGCAGCAGAACTGGATGTAACTAGTCATATGCTTTTTCACAGCATAAACTATAACTTCTTAGTAAACAAAAGGAAAAGCAAAGATATTGCAAAGTGATCAACGCACATTGGTGCATATCCCTTTGTGCTCACCCATTTATCAAATAAAACAAGCATTTAATTTCAATGAGTGTCACTTTTTCTCTACATTGTTCAAGTTGATTCCTGCATCACTTCCTAAGATAAATAAGTAGTAGGAAAGGAAACAAATAATAGAGGAGGTAAAGACTGTCTAGTGAAATAAGGTATCTACCTCCTCCCCCGTACTCTATTACATTGTACTCCCATAAAATATTTCTAAAAATCCATTTGTTCCAGATATTTCCTCCTCTCCAGCAAATATACATACAGCTCATTCAGCTTTTAGAGCACTTCAGTCTTCATATTTTTACCAGTTCACATGGGAATATTTATCCGGATACATTCACATAAGTTAGAAATGACAGAGATCCAAGGACAAATCCTTGCAGCACCCTGAGAGTATCCTTGCTGGGAAAAGAGACCTTTCTTCGTGCTAGCCGTTTCTTAACTTTAACCGTACGCTTTCTTTTTCTTGGATGCTGGTCCTTCGCTGTGCATGAAGATAAAGAAGCCTGTAAGAGATCTTTTATACCACCTGCAAAAGCAGGTGCACTGGACCACAGAATGTTCTTCTGAGTCATTTCCCCTGCACCGCCCTTAGAAATAAACCTTCATCTGCTTCTTGTCTCCTTTGTTCTCTTTACTACCAAAGCCAGGATGGTAATTTGTTGGTCTGTAATACAGCACACATCAAGGATTTGGACTCCGTTGTGTTAGAAACTACACAAAAAAGGAAGAAAAGAAAATCCTTGCTTTAGAAAGCTTGCTGTTCTGAGAATTATGTATGCTAAGTTGTAAACCAGTAACAGACTGAATCAATACAGCACTTGTTATGTTTTCCCTTGCTTTGGTTCTTACAGGAAACAAGGAATAGAATCAGTTCACTAGCAGCCAAGCTGTAATCAGGTAACAGGGAGTCACAATGAAGGTAAATCTTGTGGTAGATTTGAAGAAGGCTGTAGGAATGTTTGTGGAGAGCACAGAAAAAGCAGAAGTGCATTTGCCAAGAGTGCATGCAATTACCATAAATTTACAATGATAAAGGTATTGCCCTTCAGATGACAAAGGCTGACACAGCTTAAAGACCAGATGATGAATATTTACAAAGATTTAAGATCCATTTAAGCGTAGAAGCACCATAAATGCACAACATTAGGACATGGTAACAGAAGGAGTGAGATGGCTGCCTGTTTGTGTAGCTGCTTGCAGCTCCACAGCCAAAGGAACTGGGTTTCTGTTTGCACTTGGATCAATTAAGGAGCACTGTGGAAAATTCGAGCTGCTCTCTGTAGAGCCATAAGACAATACATCAGGTTGTCTTCCTCCACATCCTGACAGGGTCAATGGCACAATAAAATCGAGTGACAGCTTTTCTAGCTCATCTCCTCTCCTCTCACTCCATCGAGGCATTTGCCTTCTAGAAACTATTCATGCAGGAGCACTTACTCCTTGCTGCCCAGCATTTTTGCTACTGCAGGCATAAATCAGAGGCAGCTATTACACTGATCTCAGCAGCCCAGCCAGGACAGCAAACCAGATCGCCTCCAGGACATCCCACCCAGCTGCCTGCCAGTCTCTGTCCTCCCATCCTGCTGGATCATCTGCTCCCTGGCCTCTGCCTCCCCCCTTTATTGCTACTGCATGCAGAGAATTGTAACTGCTTAGCTGGTATTTTCCGTGGAGCAACACTTATTTCCTTGGAGGGGTTTCTTTTTTGTCATCATGGGGTAGGTCACAGAGCATGACTATATAGAGAGTAGGAATTGGGGCACAGGCATAACCAATCCCCATGTGCAGGCAGAAATATAGGAAAATGGCCTAGGTGCATTCAAAGCAGGAAAGAATTAAATTGGACACGCTGCTTTTAGCTTCATGCCTCAGTAATGCTTTCCCAGGAGGCGATGGAGGCCTACTTGATCGACAGCTGGAAGAATGAGTTAGTTAATTCTACGGCTCTTGACAAGAAAAATTGGAAGATCTTACTAAAACAAGCAACCCCAGCCTTGTTTAAAGGTCCCTATGCAAAGACTGCCTGGTACAGGCTGTGCGGTGCCTCTACAATAACTTCATACTGACCCCCACTGTTCACACACTGTGAATACAGACGGGCCTTGAACAGCCTGGATTTCCTGTACCTGCAGAAAAGTTAATGCACAGCACAGCTGCTTCTTCCTGAAAGTGCTGGCAACCGCTTCACAAGGGAGGTGCTCAGGATCTGGAGACACACAGCACATAGGCTTCAATATCTGAGGAATTACTCTGATCAGGTTGCTGCATGCCAGGAAATCTGGGACAAACATGAGAAAAAAGTTAAAATTCACTTAGGAAAAGTTATCAGGCTGAAGGAGAATGTGTCTGAAATAACCTAACAATGCACAGCTGTAGTCCAGGAGAAGACAACCTTTCAGCCCATTCAGAGAACCTGGCGATCACTCAGCCCATTTGGAAAGGAGGGCACAAATTCTTTCAGCATCTAGCTTCTCCTGCATTTCCTGATCCCACCAACCTCTTCCCCATCACCACTTCTCCCTGGGATTCACTCACTGTTGCCCTTATTTCTCTCGCCCACACCTGTGTTTATTCACCCTCCTGATGTACACAGGCTGTCTGCCTGAGCCGCATGCATATCCCCCATCCTCTCATTGTGGTCACCCCTACACACCATTTCTGTCCTTTCTCAAAACTGAACATTTCCTGGATTTTCCACTGCACACAGAGTTTTTACACCCCAAACCTTTCCTCTTTCACCTTCCCAGATCGCTTTTCCTCTAGAACATGAGGAGATTTATTTTCAGCCTCCTCCTCCACCCTTTTTTTTCTGATTATGGCTCCATGGCCACTGGCCTGGGAGGACTGTCAGGGTCATTTCCACTTTCCTTTGGAAAAAGCTACCCATCTCACATAAAAACTGGCAGACAAAAAGGTCTTTTGGCACCTCAACCTTTCATTGTAGTTCAGGCTTGTAAGTGAGGCTGACGCTCCCCTGCTTAGCGAACTTCCCTTTTTTCTTTTTCTCTGTGTTTTTTAATAAATACCACTCCTCATGTTATTCTGCCTGTAGGGCAGTGACTGAGAAGCTTTAACTAGGGTAAGCTTCAGCTACCGGGAAACACAATCAGAACATGTTTTTATTCCTCTGGGTTTCTGGGAAACTGTGACAGAATGGGACAAACCTGAAGTTAAACTACTTTCAGTTGAGGGCTTTATTGCAGAAACCTTTTACCGAAACCTTACCAAGCCCAGCTTGCTGCCCAGGGCACCCACTCTCCCCAGTGCCCAGGTGGCTGTCGACCATTTCCAGAGCTCTGACCTTTCAGCAAAAGTCTACCAGAGCTGGCATCTTGCCCTAGGATGAGTTGTGATACCAAGGCTGGAGTGAAAGGGGCAGACCCTTAAAGGTAAAGAGAAGTCTGTATCAAAAATGTAGAAGATATCATCATAGTTTTTAGTGACTCATAGGTGCTGGACAACTTTTAGCAACTGAAGAAACAGCAGCTATGCTGGTCTATAACTTCCTTTCTGAAAACAAGTATATAAAATAAGCAGTGAAAGATTGCTAGTATGAGAATCTGATTTGTTAATATCAGCTGAATAATTCATGGAAATGTTTTCATTTTTGACTTATTCTTTCCAAGGATGAAATCTTGCTCTGTGTTTTGTAGAAGATGCCTGTTAGTAGAGCTCAGGCTGCTGTCTCTCCACTGTGGAGTTCAGGGTTATGTTGCAGTTTGGTGTGCTCAAGGTCAGTGGTGAGGCTATGCTGGAGCCCACAGCCTCCTCCTAAAAAGAGAGACTCGTGGTGCACTGCAGGGCTGTTTAACAAGGTTGGTTTGTTCAAGTAGTGATCTCTTTCTCAAAAACATTGTTTGCAACACAGGCAATCCCATGTCTTCTGAAAACTACATTTATCATAAAACTTCATGTCTGCATGCATATATGTTTCCAGGAGTTTAGATGCAATAAATACAAGGATGTTAAATCGCAGTAAAAGAAAAGGGGAAATTTTTTAATTCTATCAGCAGAGTGTGGCTGTTGCTTAACTGGAAGACCAAAGGGGAATAACTCACTAAACATCAAATAAAACCAAAAGCAGGCTAAGGAGATTTGCATTAAAAGTATATGAAAAGTAGTAAGTGTATTTCCTACTTGCAAATTTTATATAACATTTCTGTAATATGACTGAACTTATAACTAGACATCTGTTTAGACAGATTACTTAGCACCTTGGCGCAGAAGTTCTGTGTTTTTTTTTTATTATAGTGCTTTAATTAAAGAACATTCATCAGCATTCACTCAGCACAGTTAAGTGCCACTTTGGATAGAGCTGCACGGGGAATGACTTCTGCGTGCCACTTGTAATAGCAGCTTTAAATCAGATGGTGATGGCAAATGATTGCCACAAAGCCAGTCACAACCTTTTGCCGCTACTGAGTGGTGAAAGAGGTCGGGAGGGGACTCATACCCTCACATCTGTGCAGCAGATGCAGACACACCTTCCACCACTCCTGAATATCCCCAAGAGTCCTTGGAGGATGTGAAGCAGGCACTGAATAAACCAGCTGGGGCATTCCCTCTTGCTACCTCTCCCCCACTGCCTCATCCCGTTGCTTCCTCTTGTCTTCCCACTGGCTCCACAGCACAAGTGTGCTTTACCAGTAAAGGGTTTTCTAATTAAAAGTGGAGGCGAGGGGAAGATAAATTTGTCACAGCTAATCAAGGTAACTGAGAGCTATTCAAGCGTGTTCCCATGAAAACTACAGAATGTTACCCAGGAATGGTATGCAACAGTCCTTCAAAAGTATGTGCCAGGTGATGTCAAAAAAATAAATTCTTAAACACTGTGAACCAAAGAAAAAAGTTTATGAATTTAACTCCACATCACTGCAAAGTATTTCTGGCAATTCAGTGTGTTCATCTCACAAATGTCTCATGTCAGCCCTTTGCAGGTGCAGCATACCTGCTACCCCAGGCTCTGTCTGGCAGAGACCTGCAGGAGTGACTGCTGCCTACTGCAGAAATGTGCTGGGTGGGGTTGATTTGCAGAGAGCCTATAATTTGCTTCCAATTTCTTTTTAAACCGATTACATTCCCAACAATGGAAGCTGTCTGCTGAAGTGATTTTGTCAGCCAAATTTGAGAGACTGCACATTTTATGACCATTAAAGTTTCCTGTAACTTCTCACTTGAATTTTTCCAGGTCTAAGAACATGTTTTTTTTCATTTGTCAAATTCGAAAATAAGCATCAACAGTGCTAAGAATTTGTCAGCTCAACAGGAAAAAAAAGATTTGTTCCCTGAGTTATTTCCCTTCTTTTAATCTAATGAATGTTTAGTGTAAAATACATAGGCAATCTATGCCATTGTTACATGCTCTCTTGTAGCACTCACATTTTTGACCCTATGGGTTTGGTTTGCATTACCCACAGAGGCAGTTTTTCAGCAGTAAGAGGAGAAATATGTTCCCCAAAGTTTAATTTTACCCCACCAATTACAGTCCCTTTCTGGATTATGTGAGGTGCACATTTGTTTCAGGCTAAGACAGTGCTGAGCCTCAAATTCCCCTAAGGCACAGTCTCACTTTCAGCAGAAATCACCCAGCTGGGTCAAAGTGGGGAGTCAGTGTATGGCAGCCAGAAGCTGATGTGTCAGCTATTGCTACCTATGCATGTTTTAAATAAACATGTCCACACGTTTAGGCTCTCCCAGTGCTCTGCTGGGAGGTAGGTCGCTCACCCACAAAGTATTAAAAGCAGCCAGCTAACGTGTGTCTTCATGCCCACCTTGCTGGATTAAGTGATTTCTTCTCATTAAACTCATAGTTTTATTCTGAAAATCACTCTTAATCAGATATTTCCCTGGCATTTGTGTTTTTTTTCATTTTTTTTTTTTTTTTTTTTTAACTGCTGTCAGTATCTGACCATTAAGGCTGTCATTTTCCACTGTGCTAAGCAGAACATAGAGCAGATGCTTGGCCTGGAAGCACAGTGTTCCCAAGTTGCTCAGCTGAGGCACCCTAGGATAACTTCCTGGAGCTTTGGGCAACATACCCAATAAATCTTTTTAGCATTGTTTCTGAAATAGTTTTGCGACTGTCTTTCTGCATATATCCTCTTTATTCTACTAACACATTTCTATCCTACCTTATGTCAGTATAGAAGCACAGTATCAGAATTCTGCTTTGATTCCTGCTATATGCTGATATAACAGATAAACAGTCGTATGGCTATGATGGCTTAGCCTCTGTTCTGGTTTTGAAGATATTAAGAAATCTGAGAGACTGTGTTTTGGAAAGCATTTCTCACACTCCTATCCCTGCCTTGCTGTCCATAAAAGACTTTCTGGATGAAAGGTGAAACCCTGCATGCCCTGCTATTTACCTTTCATAACTACATGAATCAACAAGTTGGATAAATATTTTTCCATGAGAAAGGGATGAGAGAAGAATGGAAAGAACAACATGTTACAGGTCTCAGTCAGTTCACATAATGTATTCCTGGAAGGCGTTTAAATACTTCAGTAAGAAAAGCAGGCCAAGAGCAGATGAGGATAGAGGTAAAAAGCTTTGAATGTTCATGATAGAAAGAGTTTTTTGAAATTACTAAAAAGACTGAAATGACCTCTTGATTTTATTATATGCTGGGCACTATATTTGGTGAGTATGGCTGTTTAAAACAGGGTTTGACAGGATCCAGATTTCAGTTAAACATCATTGTGGCTGTATGTTTAGATGACACTGAACATACTTGCTACTTGCAAGAGTAGGTACAGTTTCTCATCAAAGTATCCTGTTAAAAAAAGAGGCAGATAAGAGATCATTTCCTACCTAATGTAGCTGAGAAACCTGATCCTACAGGAAGGTGGCCATTCTGCACAATAATTGACAGTTTAAGGCATCTTTCATTATTATAAAATTCAAATTCTCTGAGACTTATGTCATATTTCTGACTTGCTTTGTGCCTTATGGCACAGTGGGTACGTTGCTCTCCTTTCAGATGTTAGGCCTGCTACCCTCCCTCTCTCCTACATTTAACCACTCCATCAGCTGCACCCAAGTTACATGCTGCTGTGAACTGAGGCCCACAGGATACACACATTTGTTTTGGGTAAATGGCATCCCTTTAAAAAGCTGAAGAAAAAAAAAGTATTAAAATTTTTTTTGGGGTAGAATCATAGGATTGTTCATGTTGGAAAAGACCTTTAAGATCATCAAGTCCAACTGTAAACCCAGCACTGCTAGCTAGCACCCTGTCCGGCTGAATCTTAAAGGTGTCCAGTGCTGGGGAATCCACAGCTTCTTTGGAGAGGTTATTCTTATGGCTGATTGTTATAATTGTGAAAATTCTTCCTCTGGTATCCAGTCAGAATATCCCCAAGAGTAACTTGTGCCCATTAGCCCTTGTTTTATCCGTATGAAGGGTGCTGTCTATTCATTGCATTGTAAATACTACACTGGCTTCACGGAAATACCAGGTTGCCTAAATAACATAGGTGATTAGAATAGTTTCAGAGATTATAGATGTGCACAATATCCTTTTATCCTACAGGGGATTGAATCTTGTACTAGAAAGAAAATGCGGCATAGCTTGTTTGAATTTCTGGAGAAATTCCAAACCTGTAAATGCCACCAGTGTGTTTTTACTTGCAACAGGAGTGAAAAACGGAGCAGACACGAGGATGTATTGGAAAAGCCCCTACAATAGGGCAGGCAGGATGCCAGCAGAATGAGGGCAGGATGGGCATGGCCCGGGTAGGGTCCAGGCAGGGTGGGCAGGGTGCGGGCAGGGTCCAGGCAGAGTGGACATGGTCTGGAGAGGATGTGGTCAAGGTCTGGGTAGGGTGGGCAGGGT
>JASSUY010052273.1:32708-44761 GCA_032466535.1 Forpus xanthops | reverse complement strand
CCCAGGAGCCGCCGCGCCAGCGCCCGCACCACGTGTTCCTGCCGCGCATCGCCCGCCCGGCCCGGCAGCACCGGGGGCAGCAGCAGCAGCAGCATTGACCCCACCGCCGCGCCCCACCGCGCCGCCATCGCCGCTCCTGCAACAGCGCCGGAGGCGGGGCCGGAGGCGGAGCAGGGCCCGGCGGGAGCCGTCGGAGCGGGGAGGACGGGGAACGCAGCGGAGGGGGAGAGCGGCTCCTGCGTGGGGCCGGGACCCCCCCACCGGGCTGGGTCCGTATCGCGTTTTCCACCCGCGGTCCCGGAGCCTCCTCCGAGCCCCGGGAAGCGGCGGTGTCCGGCGCTGGGCCCCGGGATCGACCGAGATCCGCCGCGGTCTGCAGGGGGCGCTGCGAGGCCGGGAGCGGGACCTCGCCGGGCCCCGGAGCCGAGGGGCGGCCAAGGGGAGGGATGGGAGCGGGAGAGGCCGGGATTGCACCCGGGAATGGGGCGAGGGAACGGGGAGAGAGGCAGCGCAGCCCCCGGACAGCGCTGGCACCGACGGCAGCGCGGGGCGGACCCAGCGGTGAGCGCAGTGGATCCTCACCCCCCGCGGGGCACAACGGCAGAACCCCCCCGGCAGGAAAGGCCTTGAGCAGGGCAGGGGCAGCCCCCGAGCACAGCTTCGGTCCGGCCTTGGCTCTTCTGCAACCCCGTGCTCGGCTCCGTTACCGGGGTCTGTCCAGGTCCGGGACAAAGCAGCCCCTGCCCGGCCCCAGGCGCGCTCTGATGCCGCAGCCCAGGGATGCTCGAATGGGGCACGGGGCCATAGGGCCGCTGTCACAACGCGGGACCCCTGGACAGAGACCCCAGCTCCCCCCAGCAGGAGGAAGAGGAGGAGCCGAGGCCAGGCTGATCGGTGCGCAGTTGGTTTAATGTACACCGTGACCGGGAGCAGTACAGGAGCAGGGCCACTGCTGCACCCGCAGCCACAGCCTGATTCCAGCCCTGTGAGCATGCAGCCCTGTGCAGCACAAGGGCCCCCGTGCACACACACACCTCATTCTCATCACTTCAACCAGCCCATGCTGCGTGGCCTCTCCTCCATTGCACGTTACAGTGATTCAGTATTGGTCTAATGTGGTCACACACGAGTACTTCGGCTGCACTGAGTTAAACACGACAGTTACACACCGCACTAACACACACACCACTGTTCCTACAGCTACATCCACGTGAGGAGGGTGAGGAATTAGTCACACCTTGCACAAGAAAGAAAGCAACAGCTCCTGCAGGGACACACCAGCGATAAACCCATTGCCATGGGGCTGTTGTGGCAAGGCTCAGGCTCTGCTCTGCCCTAAAGGGCTCCTCAGACCCCAGTACAATGACAACACAGCACCAGCACCTCAAAGAGCTGCAGCCCTGCCTGGGACACGGCTCAGATGGGACACAGCACACGTGGGGGCCCCGAGGCTGCCGCCCGCTCCCCATTTCTTTGCTCAGAGGCAGGGACGTGGCACCCACACATCAACCTTCCTCTGCCCCAGCAGCTTTGTGCCTGCAGAGGTTCTCTGTGTGCTGCGTGGCCCCTGAGCCGTGGCTGCATCCCTGAGGACACGCTGCACGCATCGGCTCGCACACCTCGTGCACTTCCTATCTGCAGTGGTAAACTAAAGAATAAGAGTTTCTTTGATCCAGTGTCACTACCCCAGAGCTAAGCTCTCGGGCGTTGCAATAAGTTACGTTCACTATGGGAGGGTTACATGCAATGGGACACACGGTTCAGTGCTGGCCATGAGGAACAGTGCCCGAGTGGGGATGCTTAATCATCAAACCTCCCCTCACGGATGGTATCGAAGGAGAAAGGGAGGAACTTGAATCCAGTGCCAGTGTAGAACTTGTTCTGGAACTCAATCCTGCAAGGGAAGGAAGAGTGAGAGGTCATGAGAAAGGCGGCTCTCTGCTATGGCTGAGCCAATACTGACTGTCCAAAATGAAGTGTTGGAGAGAAAATCAGGTATCAGAACGTAGCACAAAGCCCACGATTCTGTTTGCTGCTGCTGCAGCAGAGCAGAACTCTGCAGGTGCCTTGTCCCTACCCCCACAGGCAAGAGAAGGGCACCAGAACTGTGCTGAGCTCCCTGCACAGCATGCCCAGGGAGCACAGAGCATCCCTGCATCACCTTCACTTAGAGCAAGGCCGGGTCGCATGATGCTGTGCTCAGCCCTCCCCACCACCTACTTCTGCTTATTGACTTCATGCTGTTTGGTTTGTGCCCACGACTGCCGCAGAGGCAGAGCTGTGCCTCTTGCCTCCAGCTCAGCATTAACTCAGCCCCATCTCCCTGCTTCCTCTAATGAACTCTACTTAAGAGAAAGCAGCGCTCCAGAGAAGCACCCAATGGGCAGCAAGAGCCAAACAGGGCAAGAGAACCCCATCACCCCGCATCCCACAACAACAAGCTCCGTGGCTCAGGAGCCTCGTGAGAAACACTTTCCATTGTGTGATGCACTGAAAGCCCCAAGGCCCTGCGGCAGCAAACTGCAGAGCCATGACCACAGTGCACAACAATCAGAGGAGCAGCCTTGGAGCGGGCTTTGCCCGGTCAGGAATCACCAAAGTCCGGTCCATCAGGCAGCGAGAAGTGACTGCCCAGCAGGGAAAGGCTCAGACCCACAGCTCTGCTCTTGTGGCAACGTCTGCTGCCTGTTCCCTGCAGAGGAATCCCTAGGATGAACAGGATTTTCCGTGTGGGAGGAAGGGCTCTTTGCCAACCAGCTCCAGTGTGCAGGAACCCTGATAATCTCCATGAGTATCCTGTGACTAAGGAACTATTCTGTAAGCAAAGGGAAATTGGAGGCAGAGGGTTGGGGATCTGAGTCACACAGAGCCACTGCCAATGAAACCTTAACCCTGGCGATGAACTGCTCCAGCTGGGCCCGCATCCCTTTGGCCACACGCGGTTACAACTGGGAGCCTGAAGCTCCAGGAGCTCAGGGCTGAGGCAGCACTGAAACCCTTTCTTTAACCAAATTACCGCGGCTCAAAGCATTCCGTGTGCTCCTTCTGGAAGCGGCCTCAGGAACATGCAGAATCCAAGGTCCTTTTCCAGTGTGGCACCACTGCTCCCAGGATCACTGCATCAGCTCCAGTGCCAAGCACTGCACTGAGCATCTCCCGCCAGTGATGAAGCTCTGGGGAAGAACTCAGGCAGCTGGCACTGTAAGAGCATGGTCTGACTGCTCCAGGCTCTGGAACTGACCCCGTACACCACATTTAACACCAATCTCTCTCCTACAGAGTGATATAAACCCCTCGCTGCTCGGAATTAACCTGATTTGTTTGTATTATGCCTACTGCTACTCGGTATTTCTAGCTGTGCCCTGGTCATGGACATAAAGAAGGGAAAAGAGCTTCTGGTTCCAAATCGGGTCCAAAACTGCACTTAAACCACTGCTTTCCACAGGAAAACAGAAGCGCTGTGACCATTGCTGCCTCAACTCCTGCTGCTGGCACACAGTTACAAGCTTCTTTAGGCCAAAGTCTGTGTTTGCTCACAGCAGAGGAGCTGACCGGCTTCAGGAAGGCTGCTTTACTGCAAACATCCCCATCAAGCCCATTACTGAAGAGCAAACAGGTCGGGTACCTCAGAGCAGGGATGCTACAGGGAGGGGAGGCCCCATGTGGGGCACGGGTCTGGCAGCTCCCGCAGACCCTGCCCCACACTCCTCCATCCTGGCACAGCACTCGCAGTGCTTCCTCCAGCCCAGCCTGCCAAAGGAATGCGTGCTGGGGCTGGGAAAGCACAGCACAAGGACGGATAGGCAGAGCCCATGGAACACACTGTGCTGTTTTCCATGCTGGATTCCTCCTGGGTTCCAGGAAGAACCACCCACACCCACACAATTCCTGAGGGGGGACCCTTCTTCCATTGCCAGCAAAGCTGACCTGCTCCTCCCAGCACAGGTGCATTTGTTGTGTGCCCCCCCCGTTCCTCAACAGGGAACACCGCACTGCAAACATCCCCACTTCACATCCAGGAGCAAACAGGAGCGATGTTAACAGCGTGTTCTTTGAACACCTCTCTCCTCACTGTGACTCCCCAGCAAACCCCAGGTCGGTCCATTCAGTCTGGGACACTGCTGTAAGCTGCTCCCCGGGCTCTAAGCTCCAGCACGTTCTCTCTTAGAGAACCATTAAAGTTGCCTCAGTGTATTCAGGGCAAACACAAGTCCCTTGAAAGCTGCAGCTCCCTGTGAATGCCCTGCACTGCTCTGCATGGCAGCAGCCATCCCTGTGCTGCTGAGCCTCAGCCTGGTTTCTGTGCCACCTCAGGGATGTGCATCTTTCCAGGCAGGCTTTAACTGCCCTCTTTGGAGGTGGCCTGGCAATGGGAGAGCCTCCTCTTGGCTGGGAGGCAACCTCAGTTCACTTGGCCCAGGTGCTGAGTGGTACCCATGAGGGAGCCTGGCCTTACCAAGACGAGATGTACCTCCAAACACGCTTCATCACCTTAGCCCATCCCTCTGGTAAAGGGGAACACGCTGAGCTCGCCAAGAAAAGCCATTCAGAACCGGGCATCTCCTGCTCGGAGATGTGCAGTGCTGCAGCAAGGAGAAGCAAGATTGAAACCCAGCTGGTTCACAAGCAACTGCGGGTCAAACCCATCACTCATGCATTAGGATCCTGCCCGCATCAGGGTCCTGCCCGCGCCCTGCTCCTCTTGGACACTGCAGCAGGATCACGGCGCAGAGCTCACAGAGCTCCTTCACAGCCATGCAGCAGCTCAGCTCAGCGACACGGGCAGGGATGAGGAATGAGCAGGCAGGGAGCAGCGAGCAGGCGGGAGGATTTCCAGGCTGGATGCCAGCAGAGGCAGCAGCAGCGCCCAGCAGCCATTTGCACAGCCCCCGGGCTCTGCAGCACAAGATGGCGACACCGCAGGGGACACTGCAGGGACCCCCCCATCAGGGACCGACCAGGACAGAGCTTTCCCTCCCCAGCAGCACAAGGCAAAAAGGCCGTTCCCTTTCCCAGCACGGCTTCCTCTGCCGCTCCCTGCTCACTGCCTTTGCCTCCCTGTGAGCTCCATGGGGCTGCGCTTTGTTCTCCTATTTCCCAGGCAAGACAGCAGTGACCTGAGCTGCAGAGAGGCACAGGAGTCCTCTCTGACACCTCGGGCAGAGGAGAGCCCTTGGGCAGCAGAGCCCATTCCCACATTGCTCCTGTGATCCCATCCCGTGGGAAGCAGCAATGAGCGCTCTCAAGAAGGGATTAGAGCAAGCTCTTGAATGCTTCCCATACCTGGGTGAAGAGAAAGCAATGAGCACTCCAGGAGTAACTCCTTCTTGTTTACTGGCTGGATGCATATGCATGAGCTTCATCATCATGGGAAAGGGACTAAAAAGCATCTACTGAGGAGCAAGGCCAGCAAGAAAGGGCTGTCATTCCCCAGCATGCCAAAGGGCAGGGGCAAAGCTGCCCCTGTTCAATGCAAGGCATGGCAAAGAGGAAGACCACGCGAAGGTAACTGCAGTCAGTAGCTACTGCTCACTAAGGAAAGCAAACACTGGAACCAAGAGCCAGCACAAGAAAGCCCTACTGAGAGCCACAAGCTCGCTCATGTGCGCAGCACAACCATCCCACTGCTCACAAAGCTTTTGTCTTTTAAGCAGAGACCACTTCCTCTCCGTCACTTCAAAGCGATGGTCACGCACCCCATCAGGACAGTGCTGCGTCACTACAAACAAGCCTAAACCCCTGCTCCTATTAGAGACTTCCTGCTGTCAGAGTGCATCTGCTGCAGGGCGCTCAGGGAGGTTTGGGGTGCCCCAACACTGACCTTGGCTCCATACCATCCACAAGCCCAATTTTACAGCCGTAGCTGCCTGGGTCAGTACCATTTCTAGAAGCTGGCACCTCTGCACAGCTCAGGTGGCATCATTTTCCCTGCCCAAAGAGCTCTGAGGCTCCTGCTGTTGCAGTAACTCACCAGTGCAAGCGAAGAGCATGGAGAAAAGCAGACAGCCCCTCCATGACCAGCAGAATGGCCACCGTCAGCGTAGCGAAAGCAGCAAAGATGAAGAAGAGGCCTAAGCCTCCACCCAGGCTCCTCACGCTGAGGCCAATGTGGATCACCATGGTCCAGAGCACCTCCGAGAGCTCTGCAGGAGGTAGAGCAGAGGGTTCGGTGAGCAGAGGGGCTGCTCCCATTCACCTGAAGTGAAAATTCAAGTCCAGCAAACTCTCACTGCAGTGGGGCGCGAAACAGGAGGGACAACAGCGTTTGCAGCCAAGTGTGTCAGGACATTGCCTCCCACTGTCACACACGGTGCAGGGCAGAGCCTTTGCTCAGCTCTTTGCTTCATTCAGAGCTTTCAACTCCATCCCTCCCTCTGAGCAGAGCACTGTGCAAGCAGACACTGCTGCTCACACTCCATTCCTCCCAGCTAGTGCATACACAGCTCTGTCCTCCAGCAGTGCTTGAGAGCTGAGCTCCAAGAGGCTCCCTGCATTCCCACATCCACACTGATCCCAACCTCCCTTCCACCAGGAACACTCACGTGCATGGGCCAAGCTGAGAGCCCAGAGCCTCAGGTAGGATGCAGTGTTTGAGATGCACCCCAGGCAGTACTCGATGGTGTGGATGGCCTGGTACACCACGGTGTCCCCAAAGTCAAACTGCAAAGAGAACAATGCAATGGGGAGAGCTGAGCCAGCACGCTGCTGGGGCTGCTGCCCAGGACATGGTGCTTGAGGTCACACACTGACACTGTCTTCTCCTGGTTTAGCATGGAGGGCTTATCAAGGAAAACCCTTTGGTAGGGTGATGGTTCATTGCCACATTCAAGCATATCAACGTATGGTACTTCAAACTGAGCCATGGGCTTTGCCAGGAAAAGACTGTTCAGCAGCAAGGTTGTGTTCACAGGAATTCACCTTTACATGGTATGTACTGCTACATAGAAGGAGACAGTGTTCCAAGCTGATACTGCTGCGTATGCACCTTTGCTACAGGACAAGAGCATTCTGAAGATACAAACGTGCCCTTTGGAAAGCAAATCCAATGCATAAAGCAACTGTGGAAGGGTCACATCTGCCTCCATACCCTGGCCAAGCCTCTGGGTCTTGGTAGTTCTCTGAAATAAAGGAACTTATAAGGAAGTCTGCCACGGGGGCCACTTTCTTATTCTGCAGCTTGGGAAAGCATTCCCTGCCTTTTGGATTGAATCCATGCTTCAGAAACTGCTCTTATTTAAGTGAACACGATGTTTTAAATACATTGAGTGACTAATGCTCTAAGCATGCACAGAAAGCTATTTATATTCCTCTTTCTCCCCCAGTGTATCCAGGGCAAGAACTGTGGCAAACAACTTAAATCAGACATCAAAAGCCTCATTCTTTCTGCACAGCACATGAGCTGCAAAGGTCTTCATTGAAGGCCCCTCAGTTCCCCATGCCCCTGTATGTAATAGAGCTCGAGGCAGAAGCACCATCAGCACCATTCACAACAGCCCCACTGCTGGGAAGCTGCTTTCATTCCATGGCATTTATAGTTGTAATAGAATTGGTTACCTGAGAGGGCTGAAGCCTACAAACAACCCTGCAGGAGTCATCCTAAGATCCCCTATTCCCTTAATACTCCTCCTTGCTACAAGTGTTTGTGAATGAGCAGTTTCTCAGAACACAGCTCCCTTTTACTGCTGATGAGCTCTCTGAAGCCGGACTGGTTCTGCTGTATTTGCTGACTGGCAACAACCTGGATTATCCTTAAAGAGCAGAGAGTTTGGGCAGAGAGAGCTCTGAAGACCTTTTTGCATTGCGGAATGACCAAAGACACAACACAAAGCAAATGAGACTCCCGCAGAAGTTTAAAAGCAACTCTCCAGTTTCAGACTTCCAGCTTTCTGGATAAGCTAAGGAAGATCTGCACCAGAGGGGCAGGCAAACAAGCTGTGTAGGTGAGGAAATTAAAGGTCTGTTAATGGGCATGGATGTAGGAGGAATTCAAAATGGTCTGGAACATGGAAGTAGCCAGATCCTTTGGAAAACACGATGCTGTGACATGTGTAACTCGGCACATGTTCTACACCAATGGGAAATGGTCCAGAGACACATGAAGGCAAAGCTGGCTGTAGTCTTACCACCTCATCCTCTGTAGGCTTGAAAACATAAGTTTATATTTAGTGCAGGGTCTCCATCACATTCAGCATAAACACATTCAGTAATTCCCTCCTAAACACGACACAGGAAAGCAGTAACACATCACATGCACGACAGAGGCAAGATACTGCTCAAGAGGCATCAGAATACACCCAAACTACACGAGATCAACTTAGGTAAGGCAATGCAACTAATATCCCACCATCAAAATGAACATAACCACGGTTCCACTGCTCCAGAAATACAGCCCAGGTTTCTGCTGACCCTGCAGCAATAGGCACCAGCACTGCTCTTCAGCCAGAGCAGAGGCTGCATGAGCCACCCAGAGCACTCTGCAGCTCCCACTGTGCAGCCCCATAGATGATGGTTCTTTCTAATGAGGACAAACAGAGCCCCATTTCTCTTTATATGCAAACTGAACTGCTTTTTCTGGAGTCCTGGGAACAACCAAGGGATAATCTGTATGAAAACTGCTACGAAAACACTTCACTGAGAGCATTGCTATTTAAACAGCTTGGAAATCAGGAAATGCAGTCAAAAAGCCAGCAATACTGCTACTGGGAACACTGCCCTGAGAGAGGGTGGTGCTTACCTCCTCCCCCTCCTCGGAATGGGTAGATAACTGGTCATGTTGAATGATCTCAGCATCCTCCTCAGTCGGGCCATTGCCCACCCGGATCCCACCAAAGTTGTGTGTTCCCTAACACGTGCAGAAAGAGAAAGAGCAAAGTGTTGTTTGTGCTTTCCTGCAAGAGAACAGCTTTCTTCTGAGTCCACGTGCAGCAGCAGCTCACAGAAGGAAGCAAAATGAAGTATGAAGGCTCAGGTTACTAGCTGGAGAATTCTATTTCCCAGCTTGGATGGGAAAGATGCTGATTCCTGCTAGGGCTGGGGAAAAGAAGTCTGTCTGAGTGAGTACTCCATACATTTCCACACAGCAATTGCAACCCCAAGTGAAATAAAAGGCACATCTCTCAAGAGGACATTTGCTGGCACCGACGTGCAACAGAGCAATGTTCTGCCCAGCAGCTGGGGACAGGCACCCAACCACCATGGCTCTTGTAAATGGAACAGTCACATCATGGTAAGTCACAGCAGAAGAGACTGACACGAACACACACGCTTGCTCCCCACCAGCGCCAGGAGAACTATCAGCACTCCTGGGAAATCAGACTTTCCCTTACTTGGAAACTCTACGTTGTGCAAGCAGTTCCTTATTTAGACATTGGTGCTGACATTCCACAGCTGACCTCGGCCGTACCAACGCTGTGCTCCAAATGCAGAGGAATAATCCCCAACCTGAGCTGGAACTCTGAAAGCGTCGGGAGCTCTTCCCACTTCCCTGTGCTCGCTGCAGAGTTAACATGGGATTCATGGCAGGCTTCCTCCCCATAGCAGCTTACCAGCAAGAACGCTGCACAAACCTGTCCCAGCACCTGACAGTGCCCTCAAGCAGGGCTTACATGCATTGGAAACATGCTGGACAACAAATGCACATCACTGCCTCTGGCTTCCTGCTTAGCAAGCAGCACTGAGCACTCTACAGCAGGATTTCTATCTCCCTCCAGAGACAGAAAACACTCATGAGTGATCTGAGGGACTATAAATTAAGACCTGTGAGCCTGAAATGTCACTGGGGAAGGGACCAAGTCCTGCTGCAACCTCCCCTCCACCGGAAAGCTTTGGCAGTCAAGGGCTGTCTATAGGTTCAGACACAAAGAAGAGACAACAGCTGCTGAAAGGCTTATTTGTGCCCAACCACTTCATAACAGCTTCAATGCGAAGTTTCTCCAAGGGTGCAAGTGCCAGAAATCCCATGATCACTGACAGGAAGTTGCTGGGAGGCCATCACATAAACATGATGGTTGGGAACACATAATGCAAACAGAAATGCTTCACTGAAAAGAATCCTCATCTGTCTTCAACAAATATGCAAGAAAAGGAAAGAAAAGGGGAACTTAACCTGGGGGATGTGGTATTCTCATGCTGCTCTGCAGGGTCTGAGTTCAGCAGCACTCCTGCACTCTGGGCACACATAACTATTATCCTTCAGCCTGGTAGTTCTTCCAGAATGTATCAACTTTGCTGAACTTTGCTCTTTCCAAGAGAAAGCGTTTTTCACCCTAAAGGTGCAGGTGGCATTCACTTAGGGAATTCAGATACATTCCGTGCTCTCTTGATCATTACATAGAAAGGCAACTCCCATCTTTAAATCCATCAGGTGATTTTTAAATCCACTCACTGTCGCAGCCGCTGCTGCCTCTAGTGCCTGCTCGTTCGGGACTGGGCTGACCTGGGCCTCCACGGGCTGCCCTTCCTGATAGTGAATGGAAGAAAAGAAGGGGAGGAGGAAGAAAACAAAAAGAGAGAGGGAGACGAATGGAGGGGACATGGGAGGATGAAAGATGGTCAGAGAAGGGAGAGGGAGTGTCTTTAACTGAACTCGTCTTTGACTCACTTCACATCCCGAAAGCTCTCTGCCATACATGCAGGGAGAACTTGCAAGCTTCCTCAGTGCACGTGTGCCATGTTCCTACGTCTTATATAAAGATACTTTATAGTCAGGCACCTAGAGAGGACCCCACAGACAGCCCCTCACATAACGACTGCCTAAGGCTACTTTGGGTTTTGTCCTTTTAATTGTTATTCTTTACCATCCAAACTGCTTTAACAGGCAGCTGATCAGTCTGCCACCCCATCAAGGTCACATCTCTGCGTTTACACTGCCAGCCTAGCAAAGGCACAGAAGTGCATCCAGCAACCAGGAACAGAGCTGATAAAGCCCAAGCCAGATAGATTGTTTTCATCATTACCACCATAAAGGGTTTTTAGAAGCAGGTTTGATGCTGAATGCAGATCTGAGAAGCAGGCAGGCAACACTGTGCCTCCAGTAAAACCCACCTGCCCTCATGCCTAGCAATATAAACACTTTGCAGGTCTCAACACAGTGTGACCCCACGTATCCAAGCTCAAGATGGAGGATGTGGCTTTTCAACCACCATTAGTTTTCATACTGGAAACAGAAGAGGTAGTCACCCACCAAGTGCTTTCTCCTTAAATACTGATGGCGAAGGACCAGGGGTTTAGCTACCAGCATCCAGGGCACACACAGTAACGCCACCACCACAAGGAAACACTGGAGACCTTGCTGCAAAAGAAACAGGTCTCAGTTGATAGACATGCTCAAACACACACACAAAACCTAGCAAGGCAGCACTTAACAACTGGAACCCTGTACTTAAAGCCTGCCTGCACGCCCCAGCTGACTGTGCACAGCATGAAATGCTGGTACTGGCTTACATTAGGGAATAATCCACAAGATTGTGCAGGGAATGAGAATTTGACAGATGTCTGATAGTGCTGGGAGGAAATGGCACTAGCATCTTAGCTAAGCTTAGAGGCATCACACTGCAGATGCAGGACAATATTCCTAATCACCTTCCACTATTAATCTGACTCCAAATGCTCTGGAGCTACAGCTGACATGCTCAGACAGATATAAATTCCTGGTATAGGGATTAGTTCTTCCTTCTTCAACATTACATAGTCAGGCTTCAGAAGTGACGCCAAATTTCCTCCATCACAGAGGAAAAAACATTTCCTGCTCAATTTCACAATTACTATCAGATATGATTAATATTACCATTACAATCAACATCATGAAGCATTTCTGATCTTACTTAGCAAGAGCACCCACCTGCCCCTTATAAAGCATCTTATTACTGGTGTCACTATAGGAGAAGAGAAACATGTTGATAAAGTGTATTAAAAGGCTTGGTGCATCCTTGGAGGTGTGAGCATCATAGGCTGTCCATTTGTAGAAAATGAGAATAACAAGGTATCCAAAGAGTGACGACATGAAAATCATCTCTGGAATAAATCCCAGGTAGATGTTCAGTGGCTTCTTAAAA
>JASSUY010052273.1:17707-32608 GCA_032466535.1 Forpus xanthops | reverse complement strand
CCCCCCCCCCCCCCCCCCCCCCCCCCCCCCCCCCCCCCCCCCCCCCCCCCCCCCCCCCCCCCCCCCCCCCACAAAAATGGAGAGATTAATGTTACATTGGGTCAGCATGAGGTATACATAGGGCAAAAGCTTTTATCATCTTTAGAACAAAGGTGCAGTAAGTGGGACTTGAATCCAGCAATGACACGACACACATCGTTCTGCATAGCCCCACAGGAACAACTGTGCTTCTCCTTTAGCAGAGGTTGAAGGAGATGGGCTCCTGCAGTTTAAACTAACACATACCCAAAGAATTCCCCCTAACCCAATGAGCAAACCAGAGCAAAGCACTCACATGTGGTTGAGAAGGCTCAGTGTGACACCAAAGAGCATGTGGATAATGCCAAGAATCACAGACATTTTCATCTTAAAGGAGTTGAGGAAGGCCAGTTTATTGCTGGCAATATTCCAAATCTGTGGAAAACAAGAGGAGGTCAGCCCAGCACCCACCAAAAGGAAACCAGAGGAGGATGAAAACCTTCGCTTTAAGCTAAACACTATTAACCATCCCGGAAGCATTAGGCTGCAAGAGCACGTTTCTTTTCAAGGTGTGTTTGTCACACGGATTCCTGCTGGGGAAATGAGCAGCCAACCTCTCCTGCTGGGAACACTTACAGCAAGTGATCCCCCAGCAGGGCAGGAATCAAACCCCGCTTGTTTTTATGGTAGGCAGAGGCTGCAGGAAAAATGGGGCTGTACCCTTGACAGGAAGGAAAATATTTATCCATGTCAATGAAGAATGACACATGGTTCTGATCTTCTGCACTTCCTGTGAATGTGGAACACACCATGTCTTGTACCAAGCATTTCAAGCAGTGTTACTGATGTAAGTGGATGTAAAATGAGGGGATTACTCAAAAATTACAGTTCCAAGACTGACTGAAAAAGGTTAAAAAGCAACTTCATCAAGTGATTTGCAAGTCTAACCAGATCTGATTAAAACCCTGCAAGTCAGAGAGGGTGAGAAAAAGCCTTTAATGGACCTGCAAAAGAGTCTCTCCATCCCGAATCCAGCATTTCAGTGGGAGCTGAATTCATGTGATCATTCAGGAGTGTTTCCAACACTGATTGCTAAGTGAATGGCTGTGGATACAGTGAACCAGACAGGCGCTTCTGCTGACACAGGGATGTTCTGTAAGGAGAGCAAAGGAAGGAATGGCTCCTACCGGGTCAATGCCGAAGGGGTAGGGGCCACCGAACACGCCGGGAATGGCAGGGTTCAGCTGCAGCAGAGGAGTGGTCTCTAGCAAGGCATCTCTGTTTGGGTAGAAGCAGATCATACAAACAGTAAGACAAGCAACACCATCCTCTCTCTGTAAAAACTATCAGCGCTCTTCCCTTGTGAGAGCAGGGAGTGTCTCAAACTGAGAGAACTTTCAGGTTCTAGGGATCTTCCTGAATGGATAATGGAGCTGTTCCTTGACCTGCTGCTCAGTCAAGTCACAAGGAAGACAGATGCAGGCGGCAGGAATGTCTATGAAAAAGGGACTACACAACATCTTCACAAGTATTCTGGAAGAACAAAGAGCTGCTCCATGGAGAGCACATTCACACCCTCCTGCAGTGCTGCCTGAGACTGAGCTCAAGTTTGGCCTCCTGAACACGGAGGACAATGGGGACAGATAAATCCCTTGCTTATCACTGTCACTCTCTAGCTAGTTACCAACTGTCTACTCACGACCAGTTGCCTTTCGTGAACATGGGCCGGACACTCCATGATGAGCCAAAGAAATTCAGGGACTTGGAGAAACAGTCATTGTAGATGAGGCCGGTGTAGGTGGAGAACAGCCCCATCAGCAGGATGATGTATCGGCCACTAAAAACCATGTTGAACATCTGTATAAAACAACCCAAACAAAGGAAGTCCATGGGAACAAGGAAGCTGCCTCATGACACAGTAAAATCAGTCAGCTGCAGGGCAAGAACACCACCACACGGACTGAAAGCCCAAAGTTTCTATTTCCCCATGGCAGGGATTAAGGGTGCAGGAGGCAACAGTGCAGAAGAGAATCTGAACCCAGAGGCTGCAGAGGAAGCCCTGAGCAAGCAGAACCCACCTGGACCAGCAAACTGGAAGAACCTTGGAGATCTACACACACAGGAAGCAGGAGATTTGCAGTGACTGAACCCCTTTATGATGAAACCAAGCTTTGGGTGATCTGTTTACAAGAGCTTATCTACAGCACTTCCTTCAACCAACTGAAATCATTCCCTATAAATAGCCAAAAGGAAACCCAAAGGAACTCCCTACTGTTATGAAATTATACCACTCACTCTGTGGTCTACAGGCTTCCCAAATTCCAAGTGAAAGGAGTAATGGGCATTGTCAGATGAAGGGGGAAGGATGGAGTAAACCAGCTACAACACTGGTTTAAACACAAAGCTCAGCACAAGCGGCCACTTTACCTCATTGTCACTCTTCTGTGAGAGAATCCGACTTTCCCTAAGCACCATCCAAACAGCAATCAGAGTCATCAGGATTCCATGGCCAAAGTCTCCAAACATCACAGCAAACAGAAAGGGGAAGGTAATGATCGTATATGGTGCTGCGAGAGAAAAGAGGACACTCCTCATGTGCTGTACTTGGGAAAGCCCTGATTTAGCACAGCACAATCCATGCCATTTAGCAATGTCATTCCCAAGCTTCTCCTCTATTAGGAGAAACACTCTGTTCGGCATTTTCACACAGGGCAAACAATACAGAGAAACAACACAACTACAAAACTGAGAGAGATGTCTTGGACTTCCCCATGTCTGAATGTACCTGGATTTATTTCCCGATACGTCCCAATGCCGTAAGCATCAACAATGTTTTGAAAGCCACAAGTAAACTTGTTAGTTTTGTTGTATGTTGGTGGGGTCTGATTGGTTTGCATCCTGTTTAGAATAGATGGGACAGTGGATCCACTGTGCTCCTGTTTGAACAAAGAGGAAGGTTAGAAAACCCACCCTCTGAGCACCATAGGACAGAGCACACTACCACTTCCTTGTGACCATTGGAAAACCACAAGCTTGCATGTCTGCAGTGTGCTTCCACCATGAGAAATGCACTTGAGCAGCTGAGGAAGGCTGCCAAGTTTCCACTGCTCTCCACTTAAGTGTAGCAGGAGGAGCAGCACGTGTAGTGAGGATGGGCATTGTCTGATGAGGACAGACAAAACTCATGTAAGAGTGAGCTTGGATGTTTTAAACAGTGAATGAAAGGAGTTCAAGGCACCCAACTCATGTCTGAGCAGAGGGTGAGCTTGCTCATGTCCTTTCAGTAAGATCCACTGTGGATCCAAAGAGCAGGACTGTACCAAAGACACACACAAAGCACCGAATGCCGCAGCATCACAGCATTCCCCTGAACTTACAGCTTCCCACCACATCCTTGTGACAAAGTTTAGCTCCAAGCCATGATTCCTGCACGTTAACCAAACTGTCCTCTGTGAGGACTGATTCCAACAGCCCCAAGGGATGGATCCCATTTGGAAGAATCAATCCCATGCCGCGGATGCTGCAGTTCAGCAGCTTACTCACAGTGCCTCTCCTGAGAGCAAACTGGATGGAATCGAGGTCTGCCACAGGGCACCAGACTTCAGCAATGAGGCATTTCTGTGTGACGTCGATGTTGCAGAGGTTCAGGGTGTGGTAGATGGCCTTCATCTTGCGCACTTTGATGAACCACACGCGGATGGTTTTGGCAGCTGCCTGCAGGACCCGCTGCCGATGATCCTCAGTCTGGTTCAGCACCTTTCACAGGGAAGTGGGATGAAGATGAGGCCAAATCACTGGCCAAAGCTCAAAGCATCCAGATGTGCACAGTAAACTGGGGCTGACCAAGCCCTACCCACCAGCAGACAATGAGCCCCCTCCCCATCCCATGCACAAAACAGCCTCATGCCCACAATATATGCTTTAGGCTCTGTATTAATACAGTTCTGCTAAGAGGTTTACAGGCTTCTTTCCAGGGCTGCTTTTTGACTCCTTCCCTCCTACAGCTCCAGGGTCAGTGGGAATTTCAAACAAGGAACTGTGCCGAGAGCACAGAGAACATTTTTCCCTCCACCCAGGTTAAGAGAGCAGAGCAGAGTTCTACAAATGAGGTGCACGCTGTCTTAAGAAAACACACAGATTACAATGAGAGAGGTCATTACTAAAGGGAAAAGGGGAAAGTGTTTTCTACTCAGGCTGTTTCCCAACTGGAACATACCTAACTCAGGCCAAGTCAGATTTCCAGTCTGGAAAGTCTTAGACTGGAGGGAAGGAGAGGACACAGGGCACATGCAGCTTTGAATCCTACTCATTATATTGCTCCTGAGTTCTTGTCTACTTCAAAACTGCTGCAGAGCTGCACTCCACACCACCAGCTCAAGGCAGTTTATGAAAGCAGCCCTCCAATTCAGCCAGTTTTCCTTTTAGTTTCTGAACCTGCTTGACTCAAATCCCTTCAATTTGACTGCATTATAACCTTAGGCTGCTGCACATGAGAGTTGTAAAGCAGAAGCTCTTCAGGACAGCACAACGTGAGAGTACAGACAGGCAGAAAAAGAGAAGAGCCAAGTTAATGTCAGCATTGTTATCTCAGCTTGGAAATAAGTGTAAGTGCTCTCAGAGTTCTGGCAGATGAAGCAGGCAATCAGACAAGCATGCTTTCAGAGCTGGAAAACATGGTATCTCCTTACACAGGCATACTCCTCTGTGCTCCCTGGTATGCAATTCTCTGTCCGTGCTGTACTTACACACGTGTATAATGAACTCAGCCCTCCAGAGACATCAACCCACCCCACCATCCTAACCCCTGACACAGAAAACAACTGAGCAGTCTCCAGACATCTGTCTTGCACTGCTGAGCTGCTGGTCTCAAGCTACCTGGAGCTGAAAATACACTCATCTGATGATGCTCATGTTTTAATAGGATCCAAAGAAGTTTTCACCTACAGCACTAAAAAGAAAAAAGGGCATTGATCCCTTATTTTACCATCTGAAGATCATCAATTCTGGTATTGACACCAGAAGCCATTTCCTTCCGCTCCTGGGGTGTTTCTGGGCATGGGTAGAGGGAGGCACGGAATCTGAAAGACATGCAAGCCACCTTAGTAACAAAGATGGGAGAAGATAGATCAGTCAGGGACACAGCTGGCTGAGGCTGAACAAAGCAAGAAGCACCTTAAGAGAGGCTTCTGACCAGCAGAAACTGCCAAGCAGAGTTTCACTCTTTACATCAAGTGGATACAGGAGTTTGCTTTCAGCCAAAACAGAACCTGAACACTTCAGAAAACAGAAGTGGGAGAAAGCCCTCTGCTCCCTGTGGTGACAAGTGGCTTGAAGGCACTGTCACACAGTCCATCATCCACCCCAGCTCAGGGTGCTGCTATCATGCCAATGCAGCTGCTGCTACAAGTACTGATGCTGGCCTGCTCCATGAGACTACTGCCTGCTCACAGCCCACTGGGACTGTCTGCAAGTTCACCACTTGAACCTCCTTGGTCTCTAGCCAAACATCAAGTGCTTTGAGCATGCCAGGCTTGGGGAGGGGCTAGCTTGACTGTAAGATAGGTCTTTGTTACTTATGGTACATTTTATTTGCTGTCAAAATCTGTCACCATGAAATCAGGCATTGAACAATCACAGTATTAAGTCATGGCAATGTGTTTTGAGTATTTGCAAGAGCTGCCCAGATGGAAGGCTTTCATACCCTTCACATATCTTCTTGACTCTGTTCTTCAGCTGGTCACCTTGGAAGAAGATGATAAACACAGACTTGTGTACATAATCCCCCTAGAACAGCAGAAAGAGCACAGTATAAGAGCTCCAGAAATCAGCATTACAGCAAAAGACAGCACAGTTCTACTTTCCCTTCCTCTGGATCCATACACTCAGAGCTTGTATCTGCAGTCAGTTGAGAACGGACCTTACAGCACTAGAACAGTCCCAAGGAAAGCCATTTTCTTAGCCTTGAAGTGGAATACCCCTACTTGTGTTACTGATACTCTGGAGTCTCCATTATCAATTCTATGTAATACGCAGACCATGGCACATGCATTAGCTCTTCCTGCAGGCAGCTCACCTCAGAAGAGCTCAAAAAGCTGAAGAGTGAATGAAAAGGAGACCAAGAGGAGTTTAACAGCTCTGCCTCTCCAGGGAGGCCAAGGGCACATTCCTCACAGAGCTGCTCTGGAGCGGGTAGCCAGGTCCCCTTCCTGCGTTTGTTGATAACTTATTGTTCTACCTTACTTAGGAAATTCAAACATCATGTTTCAGGAATAACTACATTAGGTGTAACCTCGACTTGAGGAAGTGTTGCACAATGAGAACAAAGTCTCTCCTGGTAGACAGATAATTCACCAGGTCAACTACCAGCAGTCGGTGGGACAGGAGCAGGATCCACCTTCCCTGAGCAGCAAAGAGGCAGTCACCAGGTTTCAACTCTGCTCTGCTCCAGTGCAGCCTACAGGCAGCCTTTCTTTTTAGCAGTGAAGAGCAACAGTACCCAAAGTTCGGGCTCAAGTTTGGGCAAAGAAGGACACCAAATGTAAACCCACGCCCAACCACAATGCCTACTATTTGTATCTGTAAGAAAACCAGCAAACCTCAGGTGGATGTTTGAATTATTGATTAGCACATTAAGAAAACAACAATGGGTCCAAGCTCAGGGGAAATGGGCCGCAGATGTTACAGACTGCCTCTGTCCCTAAGAGCCTCTCTCAAGGAGGACTAGAACCTATTCAGACAGCATACGTGAGTTGCTGTTTGGGCCAGAGAAGCATATGTGCCCTCCTGCAGTCCGGAGTTTGGGTTGTTCTTCCCTCTTTCAACAGCATGCACCATCATCCTGCTATTTTTGCTTTAATAAAGCATTAATCACTAAAGCCTCAGAGGCTGCAAGGAGGTGCTGGAAAGGAACACAACCCAAACATCTGCCTGCATGGAGCTCACTGAAGGCCAGAGGCTTGGATGGATAGATCCAAGACCCCTACACGTATCCAAGGCTTCTGCTGCTGTAAACAGGAGTTCCTTTTACCGTCACAGGATCCTCCAGGGGGTTTTCAATCTCTGCCTGGCGCAGGAACACGTTCCCTCGGCACACTCGCCACAGCATGCGCTCGAAGGTGGGGATGCGCTCGCGGTTGATCACACCAGCCACAAACCTGTCCAGGGCACAGCACAAAGATGAAGTTCTGCACCTAAGGGGGAGCCACAGCCTAACAGCCAAAGCACTGAGGACAGCTGAAGCTCAGCATCACATTGAAAGCAACTGAAATCTTGCTTTACAATGGGTTCTTGAAGCAAAATGGCAGGTCCTCTAAATATAGGGAGATAAAACTACAACTGCTGCACTATAGCACAAGCTATGCCTTTTAACAGAATCAAACAGACCAGTAAAGGAAATTATACATCACTCGTTAAAGGAGAAATAAATGCATTTACGCATACAGTTTCTATGCCTGTTAGTCTTCATCTCAACAGGATCATGTACATGCGTGTACATGGCAAGGATTATAGCAGCCATAGCTGCCACTGACTATGCACCGGGCATGTGCTTCAGAAGACCCCAGTAGTTCAAACCTCTGTGTCTGCATAAACAATTACACACATGCAAAGAAACCCTGGAAGGAGCTAATGAAGAGGATACAGAACTATCCAGCTTCTCAGAGTACTGGGTGCTCAGAGTAGTTATGAGTTTCACCAAAGCTGTGAGAGCCCAGAACTTCTGACAAAGCACCAGAACAGACTTACAGGGAACAAACAAGCACAGAGGCTTTGTGCAGGGAGAAAGTGCGAAGCACAAGTATGAGCTGAGAAGTCAACAGGCACAGGACAAGAACGAAGACCAAGAGCTGGGTTTAGATCAGCCTTCATCTGCTTGATGTGCCAGCCTGGAAAGTTCCACAACTGCACACAAACGGTTGCAGATTCCAGAGGCTGATCCCCAGGGATGCTAAAGCCAGCTAAAAGGGACCCAAGCTGCCATTACCCAAGTCGTAGCGGGGCACCTCTTCCCATCTCGCTTGGTTCCAGGAGCGAAGAGGATTCTTCCAACAGGTCTGGATCCGCCATCTGCTGATGATGCAATTCAGCCTGAATTCACAAATCAATTAATATCTAATGAAACTGGTTAGTGGCATGCAGGGCATGAGGAACCAGGAGAGAGAGTGGGGAGACAAGAAAAGGAGAATGAACAGAAGACAAGAGAAAGAGGAAGGAGATGACAGAAAACATAGCAAGAATCATAAAAGCAAGGAATAGAACAGGAGGAAAAGTGGAATGGCTCAGCAAAGCATACAAGAGAAGCTTAAAGACTGATGGAGCTGAACAGAGGCTGTGGGATATACAAGTCTGAAGAAAGGCAGAATTCAATCAAGTTTATGTTCCCAAGAACCGCTTGTTAATGGCACAAACCAGAGTGGGACACTTCACCTCATCTTTCTGTCTCTTAAATGGAGAAAAACGTGAAGGTAGATGCAGATTCCCTCCTTGGGCATCTTCTCTGTACTAATAAAGACGCAAAAGCTGTTTCCAAGAGGTGGCTGGGCAATTCTGCCTACGTATAAAGAGCCTGGAAGCCTGGTCCTACACAAGAGGTCTTCCACTGATGGTACAACCCACCTCGAGGTCCCCTGCAGCTGCCCAAGGCTGTGACCCTACAACCAGATGCGAGACCTGTGTATCCAACACATCAGCCATGCCCCAGAGCAGAGGCAACACCTCATTCAGTTGGGAATTACATGACAGGAGTCTGATTGACTCCATCACACTCACCACATCAGAGCACATAGAGGGTCAGAATCAGGAACAAAACCTGGAAGTACTGCATGGTAATTTTCTTTACTGGCTTTACATAGGTCTCTCTCCAGGAAAACCACACAATACTTCCAGCTTAAAAACACACTTATTGATTAAATCTTTTCATTCTTCAAGTTATTTATCCCTATTCACCCTATGTACTATTGCCAGACACACCAGCTGCACTGCTTAGAGCATTCGGACAAAGGTACTCATTTTCTGACTAGGCAGGCATTAAACCAGGCTGCACTTTTATCCTGTCCTTCACTGGAATGGACTGGCAGGTTAAAGTTCTTGGGAATACAGCTTGTACGTGTCAGCAAGTCAAGTCAGGACGGATGCTCAAACCACATCCTCTTGTGCCGCATCTTCACACGTGATTCAAGCCAACATCATCCTTATTTCTGCCTCTGCAGCTTATATAATGGAACGATGAACATTACAGTTCCTTAGCACAAACAGAGGCCAAAGTCTACCCTCTGTGGTACACAGGCAGTCTCCCTCCAAGGGAACTCGCTAAAATACACCTGAAGGTAGAGTTTGACCTGGAACATATAAAATGCACGCAGATTCAGCGCAGCCTTGCAAAAGCCTATAGCAGGTTGAGTGACACAGCCAAAGCTGCTTTGTGCAGCAGTTACATCATCAGTTGAGTGGAAAGAAGAACCAAACCTCTACATTTTACTTGCTCATCAAATAAATGTATTTGCCATGGACAAGGCTTAGCAAGGCTGACATCGAAGGCAGCTCAGCTGCTTTAGCTCATGGATGTTACACAAGGACAGGAGCCACAAATTGAGTTTGGAAAGCCAACATGGAGAATTTCTGATGCTTTCAACTTCAAGGTAACTTAGGGCAACACCAAAAACTGAATGAGAACTTTGCTTCCCAGAGAACACGACTAACAGAAGAAAGCTTGGTACCCACACACCAAGCAAATGTACCGGTGCTTGTCTTGACCTAGATTTCACGATGTTGAAAACCAGCAAGATACAGCTGTAAGAGGCTCGTATTGTATTTATCACCAGTCAAGATCTCGACCAGTTTTACTAAACAAGAACTTACGGAAGGACAATTTGCATAATGAACCCCTATGACCCTCCATCACTTCACAGTTCATCTCTCAATGACTTAGATACGACAATCACCCCCTTTCTGCAAAGGAAGTGCTCCAGCAACAACAGCTCTGGTTCTTGAAGGAGACCTAAAGCAGTCTTCTAAGGTTTAACAGAAACAAAAGCCCAAGAGACTGTCTGGAAATGAAAGAGCTCTCCAGCTACAAGGCAGAAATGAGGCTCTAGGAAGTCTGTCTTGAATTAGAGTTTTCACCAGCAGGGAGTGAAATATCAGAGTGATTGTGAAGCACTTCTTACATCAGGTTGTTCTGGATGAGAGAAACCCAAGCATTTGCATGCCAGTAATAAGTAAGCAGGGCTTTCATTAATAAACACTTTTAATTGCTTTCTGTTCACTCAGATCAGAACCTTTATCTTCATCAGCATCTTTAATCTCACAGCCTGAAAACCAGGTCAATCCTTCCCCCTCCTGGTCCCAGTCCTGCTCTGGCTCCCTGCGCTCTGCCATACAATTCAAGCCCCTCCCAATGCACAAACAGAATGGAATCCAATTTTCACACAAACTAAAAGGGAATCATTTCACCATCAACTTATCAACACAGAGTCTAGACAGAAATGACAGATGCAAAGCAAACAGAAACAAAGCAGGTGGTGAGAAGAGTCAGAGGAGAGAGAGAGATGGGGAACTGCATGCCATTAACCATTACTTTTCCAGTCTTCTTTTACGCTCACACTCTAGGCAAAGCTTTCAGAGAAACCTCTCCAGCTCATACTGGTCTTCATAAGCAAAGACAAGAAGACTGAGAAAAGGAGCATAATCATCAACATGGTACGTTGAAACAAGAAATGGCTACAAGGTCCTGTGAGGAACAAGCCACCTTCCCCCAGCACACCAACTCCAGAGAGCAAATGCCCAGACCTAAGTCATTTGGATTGTGAAGCCATTTCTTGTGCAACTTACTACTGTGAATAACAAACTTAATTACAAGTCATTGAAGTCTTCAAGTGTTGAAGGTAAGTGTGCAAACAACAGCATGAAGAAACAAAAGGTTCATGCTGGGAATAACAAGGTGTTGAGGCCGCTTCCACACACAGGAGTGCATTTATGGCTTGTGGTTTGGTTTATTATACAGAAACCAGTTATCAATGGGAGCAGGAACCTATTGAAACGCTCTGTGGTCAGTTCACTGGAGTGTGACCTCAGTTCCCTTCATGGGTGACCTGACAGAGGCTGTTCACAAAATGGATTTGGATCTCAACTCAGTGTCAGCACACTGCACTGGAAGAACAGCAGTAGGCAGCTCCCATCAGAGGACAGGAACTACCTGCCCCCAGGTAGCACAGGCTGGCAGCAGCACCTAACATAGCCAAGTGCCAGGTGATCGAGTTAATGCTGTTTGTCCAAGGAGACTCTTGTAAATGAACGTTCAACACTCGAAGACATTTATCTGGTACTGAAACCACCCCCAGCACCAATCAACCCCTCACACCAGCAGCAGCATCTCTGTCAACACAGACTTGTGTTGGCATGGGAGCAACATGAATGCCCAAACAGGCAGCACCCCGTGCCAAAAACCCAAACCCCAACCGTTACCTAAAGAGGCTGAAGCTTGCAGGAGCCCAGCTCTACTTGATCACAACCTTCGTATATACCAGAAGCCAAATGCAGTAAGAACTCTTTGATCAAATCCTTGGATTAGATGAAACAGGACATATACTCAGCTATAATGTGTCCTTCTAAATAACATTGGGCAACTCTTTGAGAAAACTCCTTGGACTCTGAGATACTTAAGCCTTAGCAAGAAGGACTATGCCTTCTCCCATGTGGGTATCATAAATGACATCAGAGCAGCTCTTCTCGGGTCCCCTGAAGGAGCTGCCAGTTTCTGGCCCAGCTGCTGTCTGAGAAAGCGTTGATGACTTTTAATTGCAGCTTTCATCCAGAATTTACCTCCAAGAACCCCAGGGTTTGATCAAAGGCTCAATTAAATACTCAATTACTTCAGGGGACTTTGTATTATTGATTTATATGTAATCTCCACATAACATTCCAAAAGCTGAAGAGAAATGAAGCTTGACTGCAACTCCCCTGTGGGAGTGAGGCAGGACTATTCACCTGCCTTTGTACCAAAGAACTTACTCACTGCAGAAAAGGCTCTACTGCAGCACCAAGGCTTTGGTCTGCTGATGTGCTTTAAAGACTACCAGCACCTTTGTGACTTTACACAACTGAGATAAACCATCACTTAACTGAAACAACCCCAAAGCAACAGCATAAGGTAAATCATGGGTAGCTGCGTGTACTGCGTGGAGTATGGAAAACCATTTGAGCAGCTATCTTGAAGCACAGGAATAACTGCTGTCCAAAGCAGCAATTAAAGGATATCTGAGACTAAAACTGGTGACTTGTGGCAGAAGAGGCAGCTCCCCGGGTGTCAGCCCCCATATTCTGACCTCGTCAAAGAACTGCTGAGTTTTACGGAGGATGAACTTTAACTCTGTCAGCTCCAAGAAGTTTCTCTTCAGCGCTTCTTGGTTCGTGTTGATTTCTTTAAGTTCATTTTCAATTTTCTCAAAGTTTGCCTGCAAGATGCGAAAAGGAGAAGGAAAAATGGGATTAAAGCAATTCCACACCCAAGGGTTCTTAGGTCTGTTAAAACAAGGAAGCAGGAAGGATGCTTCATATCCTCATGTGATTGCAGGGTGGCTCCAGCCCACCATGAGCTCCAGGTCTGGGACACTCTCTGCAGACTTTTATAGACTATTAATACATACTTTTATAGGCTGGATTAACACAGTGTTCTTCACATCACTAAAAACCCTTATAAACCTTAGAATGCCCCACTGTAAACCCTGCAATTCCCGCAGTTGCTCATTCACTGAAGTGGGTGAAATGCTTTTGAAGTCCCTCCACTTCTCACTGTATTTGGGCAAATGCACAAGCAAACAATGCCTGTGACTAAAGCTCAGCCTGGTGTGAGCTGGCAGAGCTCACATTGCAGGTGGCAGCTGGGGACAATGCTTAATGCACCTTTGCCACTAAATTCATTGGGTTTTACCAATGAAATGGTTCCTGTCTTCATCTAGAGCCAAATTTGAGAGTCTTTAACACACATGCTCACCTCCAAGTCGATCATGTCACGTGGAAAAGGCACCTCTGGGTTTTCACCAGTGTCCATGATAGGAATATTTGCCTTTTTAATCTCCTTCTCAACAAACCCTGCAGAGACAACATTGTTCATGTTAACTAAAAAGACACTTCAATGTCAAACTGTCACTGTAGTCACCACTCAACCCCAGCAGTGGCTGGGAATTCTTTCACCTCCTATTCCAAGATGTCTTACTTGGTTAAGGAGCAGACTGCCCAAAGAAGCTGCAACTGCCCCATCCCTGGCAGTGCTCAAGGCCAGGTTGAATGGGGCTTGGCATGACCTGCTCTATTGGAAGGTGTCCCTGCCCATAGCAGGGGTTGGAGCTGGAGGAGCTTTAAGGTCCCTTCCAACACAAACCACCTATGATGCTATAAACATCTTTCACATTGGAAATGAGTCCCGGAGGTGGTTTGACCGGCTGGTGCATGGCAGCCTCCGCCCCTCCGGTCAGCACTCTGCTGCCTGACGCTGCCTTGCAGCGTTAACCTCGGTGCTTGTTTCTGCCGCAGAAGCGCAGAGCAGAACCCTATGGAAGTCACGTACGGAGCTTTCGGTCCATCTCCTCGCACCTCCTGACTTCATTGACGAACTTGCGCTGGAACACGTTCACGTCTGGGTTAAGCTGCGGAGAGAAACACGTTTGCACGGCGGGGCCCGGGACTCGGGGCTCGGTTCCGCCGGGTACCGCGGGCGGCTCGGGGCGGGTGGCGGGGCCCGGTCCCGCCGGTACTCACATCGCGGAACTGGACCTTGCCCAGCTCGCCCAGCTCGCTGACACAGCAGTACGCGGCCTCGGACTGCAGGAAGAGCTGGGCCAGGGTCATCTCCTCGCTGCGGAACAACTCCCCCATGGCGGCGCCGGATCCACAGCGGCCTCTGAGGAGAACAGGATGAGAACTGAGCCGGAGGGCCCCGGTGCCCCGCGAAAGGGCGGCCCGGCCCGGCCCTCCCGGTGCCGCACGTTACCGGCCGCAACCCCAGCTCCGCCTGACCCGCCGCGGCTCCCGTCCCTGACGTCACCGCGCACGCAAGGCGGCGTCACGCGAGCTCGTCTCCTAGCGACGGCACGCCCCAGCTGAGCCTCGCGGCGGAAGTGACGTCACGGGGTAGGCGGAGCCGTCTAGCCTGCTGCGGTGGTTACGTCACCGGACGCCCGCGGTGACGTCATGACGCGGGCCCCGGGGTAGGAGCGGCTTTTGGGGTTCAATGGCGGCCATGGGGGATGAGGGCGGCCCCGGGAGCTGCGGCTGCCCCGGCCCGGAGCAGGGACACGGGGCTGCAGAGCCCCGCTCCGGTGGAAGGGGCCGGGCCAGCCCTGAGCTACGTTCAGCCAGAGCCAGGCTCGGTTCCGTGTGTCCGGGGTGCGCCCTCGCATCGCTGCTGCTGCGGCGTCACTGCGATCCGGGCCGTGTCTGTGGAGGAGCGGAAGATCCAACCAGATCCACTGAGCAGCGGGACACTGCTGGAAGGGATCGCAGGGTCCTGGTGCCCGGGCCAGCGGCTGCCAGGGGGAGGCCGCCGGTTGCCACCTCTTGGCTTTTCCTGGTACGGAAATGAAGTGTTCGAACATAGAAAATTACTCGTGGTGGTTCAGGTCGGGGGTGAGTGCAGCACACACAGCATCACTGAGAGCAGCACTGAGAGCAGACATCGCCTCTGCTGCATACACGGCATCACTGAGAGCAGCACTGAGAGCAAACATCGCCTCTGCTGCATACACAGCAGCACTGAGAGCAGCACTGAGAGCAAACATCGCCTCTGCTGCATTGAGAGCAGCACTGAGAGCAAACATCGCCTCTGCTGCATACACAGCAGCACTGAGAGCAGCACTGAGAGCAGACATCGCCTCTGCTGCATACACAGCA
>JASSUY010052273.1:0-17607 GCA_032466535.1 Forpus xanthops | reverse complement strand
ACATCGCCTCTGCTGCATACACAGCAGCACTGAGAGCAGCACTGAGAGCAGACATCGCCTCTGCTGCATACACAGCAGCACTGAGAGCAGCACTGAGAGCAGACATCGCCTCTGCTGCATACACAGCATCACTGAAAGCAGCACTGAGAGCAAACATCACCTTCGCTGCACACACAGCAGCACTGAGAGCAGCACATCACCTGCTGCACAGCATCACTGAGGGCAGCACATTGCCTCTGCTGCTGCACGTCACTGAGGGCAGCACATTGCTTCTGCTGCTGCACAACATCACTGAGGGCAGCACATTGCTTCTGTACACACAGCGTCACTGAGAGCTGCACATCACCTCTCCTGCTGCACGGAGCATCACTGAGGGCAGCACATTGCTTCTCCTGCTGTGCATCAGCCACAAACACCCATCCCTGCTCTGTTGTTAGACTGATTCTGCCAGAGTGACCTATGCAGTCTGATCCCCAAATGGGGAGTAGAGCCTGCTCTGAAATCCCACATGGAGTAGATAGCAGATCTAAGAAAGAGAGCGCTGCTCTGCCTCCTGCACACACAAAGTTCCAGCAGATAGCTGTGGAAATCCACGCTGAGCCACACATTCCCAGGGAGCACTGCAGAGCCTCAGTGCTGTCTCACTGCAGCGAGGGAGTTGTTTTCATGGTACTGACTCATCAGCACCAAACACTGGAAAGAAATACTCAGGAAAAGAAAAGGGTCCCTGCAGGAAAAAAACAGGGTGTAGGAAAACAACCTATTTTTACTACATGACATAATGGCATTGTGGAGGCCCCGCAGCAGCACTGACTGATGCGCGGTGACAGCAGATCTGGCCCAGCGCTGCAGCACGGGCACAGCAGCAGAGAAAAGCTGTCACATGGGGGGAGAGCATAGGGCAGGGAAAGTGCTGACTGCGGGGAGCATTCAGCAGTGAACAATGGCCCTGTACATCTGCTGCTGTCCCGTGGCTTTCCCAGCCTGGGCCTGGGATGAAGTGTGTTGCAGGGCATTTGTGGGCTTGATCCCTGTGGAGGCAGGATGTGCTGAGTGTGAATCAGCGGTGTAGGGCTGCGGGAGGAGAGGGAAGGTGCTGCCATCCCAATCTGCCCACGGCACTCTCAGGATCTGAGTTCTTCACGTTCCTGTGCATGGTCTCGGGGTTGCCATCAGCAGCCCCCGTGGCACCTCCCCACTGTGTTCTAAGGCAGGAAGCTGATGGCTTCACCAGGTGCCAACTGCCAACACTACACAAGGCTCTGAATTGCTTTGTGCCAATACTGAGGTTAAAGGTTAGCAAAATATGGATAATCTCCCCCTGGTTTCCAAGGTAATACATATGCAAGTGAGTTCTGAAACAGAGGGGTTGACCCATAAAACCATAGCTAATGCAGTGTATTCTGCATTGCCTGCAGTACGCTGCAGCATGGCGCGTGCAGAAGCATGTCCTGCTTTTCAAAGCCTAGCCTAATTCATCACTGGATGAAGGACACAGTGCTGAGGTGGGAGTGCCTGGGGGCTTCCCTCTCCATGTTAAACCTGCCTAGAGGTTTGTACCACATTGGCATTCCCACACATGGGAGCCTGCACCCGCATGAGGTTAATGCCGTAAGTACTGAACCCAAATGGAGGCTCTTCTTTAAAGTATTGACCTCAGGCTCTTGTGGTCCTGGGAAACAAACCCAGCCCTTGAGTACAGATGTGAATTTCCCAGCTGAACTTGAGCCAGTGCAGTCGTTTGAAGCAGCCTTCCCTTAGTGCACACAGCTGTGCCCAGATGGGGACAGCTTCTTCCCAGTTGCTTCCTGAGCATTGGCTCGAGGCTTTTTGTTTTTCCTCTCACTGCTTTAAGCTCACGGTGCACAGGAGGCGGTTGTAGCTTCAGAGCTTTGCATTCCTGCCTGAGCTGTGCCTGTGTTTGCATGCAGAGCCATCGCCTCCCCTCCAACTATTTTAGTCATTTCAGAAAGGGTGGGTCAGAGGCATTTGGCAGCGGGTCCTTTGCTGAGGTGGAGTCAGCCAATGACCTACAGGCTCGGAGACTTTAGCAGGGCAGTTTGGCCGGAGGGCTCTGCGGGGCTGTGCCATTTGCAGTGCAGCACAGACATCCCCACGCTGCACTCCCCATTCCTGGCGCAGCTCCCAGCGCTGGGTTTAGCTGAGGCTCGGGTTCAGCTTTCCCTCCTCTGTGTCCCTGCAGTGACAGCTTCCCGGGCTCCTGAGCCGTCATGGAGGAGACTACTCTGCAGATCATCGAACCACCTGCTGTTTCTGAGGCCTCAGAGGAGCCCGGGCCCGAAGAACCCATCAAACCAGACCAGATCAACGGCGTGATGGTGCTGACCCTTCTGGACAAGATCATCGGAGCAGTGGATCAGATCCAGCTGACCCAAACGCAGCTGGAGGAGCGACAGCAAGACATGGATAGCGCCGTGAGCAGCATCCAGGGTGAGCTGAGCAAGCTGACCAAGGCTCACACCACCACCAGCAACACCGTGAACAAGATGCTGGAAAAGGTGCGCAAGGTGAGCGTGAACGTGAAGACGGTTCGGCAGAACCTGGAGAAACAAGCGGGGCAGATAAAGAAGCTGGAGGCCAACGAAGCAGAGCTCCTGAAACGCAGGAACTTCAAAGTCATGATCTACCAGGTAAGGAGATATTTGACACACGCTTTGCGTCCTTTTGGTGGGTGTTCTCTTTGTGGAAGGCTCTGTCATGCTGTACGGTCAGCGCATGGCTCTCTGCTCACTGCCTGGCAGCCCAAAGCGAGCAGCAGTGCTCTCCCATTCATGTGTTAACATTGCCTGCGTGTTGAAGACAAAGTTTGGTGGAGCTGCTGCATATAAGGAGTTTTAATGAAGACAGCGAGGACAGCCCTAAGCACCTATTGCAATGGAGCAGAAATACCACAATCACCTGATTTTACTGCTGAGCTAAAGCAGAACAGGAATGCGCTGGGTTCAGGGAGGGGGTCTTGTAAATCCATGTGCCACTGTCTTCTCTACTGAGGGACAACGTGTATTGCTGCATGGAGAGTGATAGCGTTTCACGTTTGGGTCATGCAGACAGTAACGGCAGCATCGCGGTGAAACGCACTGACTGGGACAGGCAGAGACATTGGAGGGAAAGCAGAGCAGCTCCCTGAGTGCCAGTGCTCTGTCTGCCCTTGTGTTGTATGGACTCCCACGTTCTTCTTCCTGCAAGCTGGAAGTGTTGAATGTTGGAGTTAACTGGTGTCAGGAAGAGCTGTGCTTTGTTTCATGTTCCCCTGTGCTAAGCGTTGGAATTTAAACAAGAAGAAAGGGAGGAGAGTGTTCCTGTCAGTTCCTGGCTGGAGTTAGGCTTCCTTATCAGAGTAAACTCATATTGGACCAAGGAAGAGAAGTGGACAAAATAGTTAATGATTCAGTTAGAAGCCTCTGGGTTAATAATAGACAGCGCCAAGGACAAAGAAAGAAGCATCAAGTGTTTATCATGGGAAGAGAGAGAAGGAAAAAGGGGGAATGCTTTTTATCAGAGGGTTTGAAGGGAGAGCTGAGCGTAATAGGCTCAGGAATCTCCCACATCCAGGGGCCTGCATAACTCTGATTCAGAGCTTAAGCATTTGTACTTTTATCATGCCCCAAAAGTTGCAATGCTCGAGCCTATTCCAACCGTGCGGCAGCTTCACTGGTAGAGATACCGCTTTGTTAGGAGTTATTAGTGTCAGGCTTTTGGGGAGGGCTGGATCTACCCGTGGAGAAACCAAGTGGAACTGTAAACGTACCACAGAAGCCACTGCCAATGCAAGATGAGAAGAGTGAGGGGAATTGTTTAAACAGAACATTCCGGGTGGCTTTATGGAAATAGGTAGGAAGTTGGTACCCTCCTGGGGCCTTTGGGAGCTGCTCCTTTGGCTTTGCTGTTGCTTTGGAATATTGAGTAGAGTTTGTCTTTAATACAAAAGGCAATCCTGCTTCTGAAGGAAATGAGGTCCAAACAGCCTCTGAGTGCTGCAGTTGACAAGGGACTATGGGATCTTGTGAATCATGGAGCTATTAGGGATTGAAAAGCAGTGATTTGTAATTCAGAGCAGTTTCCCAACAGGGAACTGAGTGTGATTTGAGTGTGAGGCCACAGAGCCCCAGTGAGAAATTCCCCAGATTTGATTCATGTGAAATGGATCCAAATGCTCCCTTATGGCAGTGCCCCCCCTCTGCGGGAAGACAGGGCATGCCTGGCCACAGAGGGTGAGGATCCCATCCGGGGGGACCCAAGCTGTGATCGGCCCTGCTCAGGCAAACAAAGGTCTCTCCTGGGGGAGAAGCTCTTGGATTATCTCTTCATGGGATGCTTAAACTGGACAACAAGCTCTGGGATGGGCTTTGGGTGTTTGAACACTAGGAAGAAATAAGCAATACCAACATGAATGCGGCTGAGTACCAAATGCTGCTCTGGATAGTGGTGCTGCACAGAGGCTGTACAACAGGATGGGGGGGCAGGCCTGGCCTGGGCAGCCCCCCAAGAAAAAAGAGGGGTGGTTTTGCCCTGCTGCTCTTCCCTGCATACAATGGAAATGTAGTGTTGGTGAACAGGGAAAGTTTCTGGATGATACCAATGTACCGCGTGTCTCAGAGCTGCTGTCATGATTGGTTCTCCTGGGGAGCAGGGTTGTTTAATAGCTGCATTACTCTAGATAAATGTCATAAAAACAGCACCATGGCATTTTCAGTGTACAGAACCTGGAACTGTGTGTCTTGGTGCGAGGAAAAGTCGTCTGTGCTATACAGGAGGCTCTCTTCTTTGTGAGACCTCTTATTCCGAAGAAGTTATTACCCACTGAGGGGGATCTGGGACCTTTTCTTATTAAACATGGGGGGGGGGATCTGGGCAGTTTTGGTTTGGCTTTAGGGGCTTGGTTTGCTTGGGTTTGTCCTGGGAGGGCCGGGGGGGTTCTGGAGCTGTCACTGCACAGATCCCTGGCACAGGCAGGCAGTGGGAAGCGCAGAGCGGATGTGGAGAGCAGATCACAGCTCTGTGTCCTGAATGTTCCAGCACTGTAAGGGATTCAGCCCCAGGCACACCAGTCATGAGGGTGGCACTACCTGGGCTTGTGCAATCCACGTAACAATAAAACCCTGCAGAAAGAGGTGCTGGGTTTGTGCGTACATTCGAGAGGCTGACGTTCAGCTGCTTCCCCAGTACTGATCAGCGCTGTCTGTTGCTGTTGATTCCCACTTCACTGCCATGTCCTAATGTCTTTCTGTGCTTCAGTATTAATAATCATGACATGAAAAACGCTGGACAAGAGTCCATAAACCTGGAACTGTGACAGGCTCCACGCTGGGAGCTTAACGAGGAAAAGTCTCTGAGTTCTGTGTCTATGGTTTAAACCAAATCTAAACTCACACGATAACCCTTCTCTAATTCAGTGTTTCACTTCTCAAGGCCCACCTATCAGGGCTTGTGTTGGGAACTGTGCTATGGTGTAATTCATTCTGTGGTCGTGAGCAACTTCTTACTACTTTCTAACTCGAAACAAGCTGCCTTTGGAAAGCTGTCAGTAACTTGCCCCTACAACTGCACTTCCACTTGCTATGGCTAAAAATGCAAAGATTTATTGGGCTCTTTGGAGAGCAAGAGATCAAATCACCTGAAGAGACATAAAATATGACTTCAAGGCAGGAGAGGCTGTTTCCAGGCAGGACAGCCAGGTCAATCAGTTGGCATGCTCTGTGGGATGTAGTGTCATTGATCCCGTGCTATGGAGGATTAAAGGGAGGTAGAGGTAAACCAGCTCCCCGCCTCGAGGCAGTCACAGATGGACTGTTTCAGGAGTGCAAATAGGATGTTCTGGCACCTTGGGAGATGAGGTGAAAGATGAGGAGGAACTGAAATCAGGTTGTGTCTGAGGACTGCTGTGGAGCCGGGACTGCTGGGCTGGGGGATAGCAGGGACTGAATCCACATGCACTGGGACAGCTGAGGAGCAGACATCAACCCAGCCCTGTACCCACTGCCCCGTACCCACAGCCCCACGTGTGCCTGTGCTGCTCCCTTGCTTCCTCTCACATACACTGGTACCTGATGTGCCAGGAGCTGCTCGGATTCCTGCCAACAGAAGGGTTTCTGTATTGATGGAAAAAGGGAATTCAACCAGTTCTGGAGAATTACATTTGAAAAAGCCCCCCCCCCCATGATCCCCTCTTTCTGTTTGGAAGACTTGCCTACCAAAGCAAAGGGAACAGGCTTTTGGCAGACTTTTTGTCCTCTTTCCATATCCAGAACTTGCCCTCCTGAGGAATCTGCTGTCAGATGGCTGTGTGCAGGCGTTCGCAGCCTCAGTGCTTCCTTTGTGTGTGTGTCCCAGGCCCCCGGCCTCCAGGGAAATCAGGACACCAGCAAATGTGTTGAGAGTGGCTGCTAATAAAAACAAACTGGAGCAGGTCCAGAGGAGGCCACGAGGATGAGCAGGGGCTGAGCACCTCCTGTGTGGAGCCAGGCTGAGAACACTGGGGCTGTTCAGCCTGGAGAAGGGAAGCTGCGTGGAGACCTCAGAGCAGCTTCCTGTGCTGAAGGGGGCTATAGGGATGCTGGAGAGGGACTCTTCATCAGGGACTGCAGTGGTAGGACAAGGGGAAATAGGTTTACACTTAAATAGGGGAGGTTCAGCTTAGATATAAGGAGGAAGTTCTTTACTGTTGAGGGTGCTGAGCGCTGGCACAGGGTGCCCAGAGAAGCTGTGGCTGCCCCATCCCTGGCAGTGCTCAAGGCCAGGTTGGAAGCAGCCTTGGGAGATGTGGTTTAGGGTGAGGCATCCCTGCCCATGGCACGGGTTGGAACTGAATGCTCTTAAGGTCCTTTCCAACCCAACCCATTCTATGATTCTATGACCTCATCCCAAATCTCCTGGGTTTAGGAGACAAGAATGTGTGGCTGGTTACTGCAGCTCATGATGAGATGACAGATGTCCCATGCATGAAGTTGCTGCTCTGAAGCCAGAAACGTGCCACACTCAGCTATGCAATGGCACATGGCAGCTCTCACCAGAGCACGGCATTATTCCTCCAAACGCTTTTTGGCAATTAAACTTCTTCCAGCAGATGCCAAAGGCCTGGGTTCTGGATTTCTTACAGGCAGCTGAGCGCTTGCAGCATCCAGGAGGGAATTCCTGAAGTCCTTTATTTGGGCACCGGGTTCAAGGCAGGTCTGCCTGGGATGGGTGATGGTGGTTATTGGAAGGAGCAGCCTGTGGCCAGGGCTGCTCCACGCTGTCGAGCTGGGGCTCCTATGGCTCTACAGGGGATGCCGGTGGCCACCCGGAGCCTGTTGGGACATGGAGCTGCTCCGGGAAGGACCGGGTGGATATGGGAGCGGCTGGAACGCACAATGTGGAGGGTAGGTAGGGCCGGGAGTATAAATAGCACAGCTTGGCTTTTGTGCTTTGAGGGGGCCTTATACGGACGAGAGCAGTGAGGTTGTGGGCGGTGGGGAGGAGGGTGAATTTCAAACCCACATCCAAATGGCACAGTCTGGGCAGACAGACCTGAGCTGCCTTGGGTTTGGGCCTGTGCTCCTCCAGATAACATGTGGAAAAGAACTTGTGTGATGGGGAGCAGGGCAGGGAGTGCAGGGTGTGCGAATCCGTGTGCTGCAATCGTCACATCACCCGGGGCTTGGGTCTGATTGCAGCAGAGGGTTCAGAGCCCGTGTGTTCTGCAGGCGCCAGGGGCAGGCAGCGTGGGAGCCTGAGCAAAAGCATTCAAGAATGAACAGAGATTCAGAGCAGCCCTGCGGAGAAGGAAATGGGTTGATGAGAAAATGAACATGAGCTGGCTGCAGTGTGCGCTTACAGCCCAGAAACCAACCGTATCCTGGGCTGCATCCAAAGGAGCGTGACCAGCAGGTCGAGGGAGGTGATGCTGCCCCTCTGCTCTGCTCTGTGAGACCTCACTTGGAGCACTGTGTGCAGCTCTGGTGTCCTCAACATAAAAAGGACATGGAACTGTTGGAACAAGTGCAGAGGAGGCCACGAGGATGGTCAGGGGATGGAGCACCTCCTGTATGGAGATAGAATGAGAGAGTTGAGGCTGTTCAGCCTGGAGAAGAGAAGGATGTGTGGAGACCTCATAGCAGCTTCCAGTATTTGAAGGGGGCCTATAGGGATGCTGGGGAGGGACTCTTCATGAGGGACTGCAGTGATACAACAAGGGGTAACGGGTTCAAACTGAAATAGGGGAAGTTTAGATTGGATCTGAGGAAGAAGTTCTTTACTGTAAGGGCCGTGAGGCACTGGAATGGGTTGCCCAGGGAAGTTGTGAATGCTCCATCGCTGGTGGTGTTCAAGGCCAGGTTGGACATAGCCTTGGGTGCCATGGTTTAGTGGGAAGCATCCCTGCCCCTGGCAGGGGGGTTGGAGCTGGATGGTCTTAAGATCCTTTCCAACCCTGACTATTCTATGGTTCTATCGTTCTATGTCAGCACTGGGGGAGGCCCTTGACCCGCGTATTCTCCACCCCTTGTAAGGGACACCATGTGAACATGGGGAAAGAATCCTCCACACTCTGCACGTTACTGAACTACAAGAGTCTCAAGATAATAACTCCCAGGAGGGAGTCTGAGCCTTAAGCCAATGTCAGGATATAAGAGCTCCCACTTCCAGGGTTTTTCTTAGTGCAGGTTCTAATCTTTCTACCATAACCACCCAACTCCGGAGCATGGATTTCTGTGTTGCATTAACACTTCATTGCTCAGGTATTATTTATAAGCAGTTAGTGCCAAGATTCTGCTTTGCTGAAATCCTTTCACCATGATAGGTACACACTGAGCTGTGCAGCAGGAAATTGTCTCCAAGGGCTATTAATGGCTCAGGCAAATGAAACCAGAGGTAATATTCCTTCTGATCACGTATCCACCTCTCAGGACTCCCCTGGGCCTGTCAGCAGTGAATCTAAGTGTCTGGGATTAGAAATCAAAGCATTCAAGAAGCCATTTAGTGCTCAGACACAGCCCCATCCCTCTCCAGTGGGCCCTGGCTGGCAATCTGACTGGTGGGGGTGGTAAAAGCTGCTTTGTGCTGTAGGCGCTGCAGAGCGCTGGAAGGGTGTGAGTGTCATAGGAGGTGCTGCTCCTCTGTGTTACCCCCATTTCCCCCGCTTTATGGATATGGGAACGCTCTGGAGTTGTCCGCCAGCATCGCTCCCAGGGCAGCTCTGCCTGTGCTGTCCCAGCTTCAGCCAAGGCAGAAGAGTGAGCAGCCACGCTCTGACTAACAGCCAGCATCCCACAGCACACCATGGGCTCAGGCTGGGAAGCATTGGGCTCTTCCTGCATCTTGCTGCTCCCCCGAGCTCTCCCTCCCTAAGGAATGAGCAGCGAACAATGCAGCGTCCCCTCTGATGTGCAGTGATGTGTCTGTGACCCATACAGAGCACGGCAGTGACTTGTTGGCACATTGCTTATGCCCTCTTTACCCTGGCTGGGCTAACATTGTCCTCTGGATTCCGCAAGATCTTCTATAACTTAGAAGGCACCTCAAGAACCACAGCTCCACTGTCCAGCTGCAACACAAGACAAAGACCAGGAACAAAGATGCTCAGTGTCAGTGAGGGGAAATCAAACATTCGGAGTGAAAGGCCTCAGGATGTTTAGTCTGTAGCTTAAAGTGAGGATGCGAATGTCAGCATCAGCATGGCTCTATCTGCAGATCATCTGTAGTGCGCTGAGATGGGTTTATCTGGGAGGAGGCAGTTCTGAGAGCAAAGCCAGTTGTACAAAGAGCCTGCTGACAGGATCAAACCCTTCTTTCCTGCCGTCAGAGGGGAAGAAAACCCAACTGATCACTCTGCACCTATTTACTTCTGTTTCCTCCAGCCCTGCCTTTCTTCTGCCTCACACTCCAGGCACAGCCTCCTCTCCCCACTGCTCCTCTCTTTGCACCACCAGGTCCGAAGGAGCTGCAGCACTGGAGCTGTGCTGCTCCTTGTCCTGGCTGCTGGGCAGGGTGCAGCCTCTCAGCACCCAGCCCAGGACACAGCGTTACTGGAGGTGCCTGGTAGAAAAAGATGCCAAGGAGGTTGCACAACACAGACTTCGAGAGGGAAGAGGGCCTTCAAGTCAGGGAGCTGCAGCTTGAGAGCAAACTAGCTTAGCGCTTTAATCCCAACCGATTTCGCTCTTGCCCCTCATGTTGTGGATCTTTCCCTTTGTCTCCGCAGTGGTCTTTGGGAACTGCGGGATTCAGTCTTTAAGAGCTTCTGATTGAATTGGAGATAAAATCTGTCTGACCTCTGGGACATGGGAGTCGAGGCCATGCTCATTGTCACTGGGTGCAGATGTCTGTGAGCTGCTGGGTATTGCCCAGCGCTGGGGTCAGGAATGGTCCATATACTGACAAACCCAGTGCTGGGGTTCTGGAGTGAACAACACAGGCTTTAAGATCACTGTCTCTTCATAAGCTGGCACATACCAGCAGCCTCTGCTTTCAGCCACAACACAGGGATCAGAGGAACCTCCGGAACAGCTCCGTCAAATCCCTGTGAGCAGCAATGTGAGGAGAGAGCAGAATCTGGCCCTATGGCAGCGCTCAGGATAATGGGCCTGAAGCCATAGGAGGGATTCTGCATCTCCCAGGTCCCGCTGTAGCTTAGGGAGGGACACTTCTCTCTGATAAATCTTTGCTGTCTGTTCTGTCAGATTTTGCTGCCTCCTTCCCTCTGTACTCAAACACCCCTGTGCCTTTCCCCTCTGCCTGTTCTCCTGCTAAGCCGGATGACTGTGGGCGACGTTGCGGATCCCATTCCCAGCAGGGACAGGTAAGTTTTTCTATTGTGCTTCCTTTCCGTGGCCATTGAAACGCCGTTTTCCTCACCTTAGCCTGAGAAGACCCAGACTGTGCGCTCTGAGCCTTCGCCAGGGACTGCCCTGTGAGCCGGCTGCAGGAAGGGTGCCATGGCCCACCCCAGCAGAAGACATGCCTGGAGGCAGCAGTTTAGGGCCTCAGCAGGAGAACCCCCTGAAGATGACTTTGAACCTCTCCTGAAGCTGCTAATTCCAGAGCCTTTGCCTCTCTGCTTGCGGCTGCTTCAGGCTATGAAGCTGAGCTTCCAGTTGGCAGGAACGCCTCTGCTGTTGCCTAATGTGCTTGCTGCTGCCCTCACAGTGCTGCTGGAGCTGGGATTTGCTCTCAGGCATCCTGGGACTTGTCACGCACTCACCTCTGCGCCCTGGGAGGCCGGGATTGCTGTGTGCTTGCATGAAGGGCTGGTAGCCAGGAGCAGTTGGCTCTGCTGGTGTGTGCTGTGACTGGGCAAATCCGACCTGTTTGCTGAGCCTCAGTTTCTCCCTCTGACACCCAGACCTGATCGAAGCTCCTCAGGCTTCTTGGAAGGTTTAGCTTGTGTTTGTGGGATGGTTTGGAGTTGATTTAAGTCAATGAAGTCAGGCAGAGAGCATAAAGCTCCCGTTGTCACAGGCATGACCTGTTCCTGCTCAGCACCAGCAGCCCCCAGTGCTGTTCACTGGGAGCCCATGGTGACGTCCGCTGCTGTTTGTCTAACACTTATCTCACACCACAAGAGCTGCTGGTGACGGCACAGGGCCCTGTTAAAGCCTTCCTCTTATTGTGTGCCTGCTGGAGCAACACCCAGCTCCAGCAGCCCACGCTTCGGGTGATGGGAGCAGCCACATCGGTCCAGGGAGAGGACCATCGCGGTTGCTGGCAAAGGTGAACTCATCCCAGGAGCTGGGCTGTCCGGGAAGCTGCCAGGGGGAAGTTCAGGTTTTGTTCCCCCTCACCTTCCCCTGCGTGAGCACAGCTCCAGCTCAGCCATCAGCCGCTGGGCTCAGCCCTGTTCGCTCTTAGAGCCTGGGGATGTGAGCAGGGCACGTTCTGCATGTTACAGCTGCATGTGAACCGGCCTGAACCGTCTGTGCTGCTGCGTGTGTGACAGGAACGGAACAGAGTGACCTGCAGCCGGGCATGTGCGTGTGTAAACCCCTTCCATTAAACCTTCCAACCGGAGCCCGGAGTGCCTGGGACTCCTGGGACTGTTCTTTACCAGTCTGAGCGATCCCAGAGCCCCTCTCACGCTTCGGGAACGGTCGGAAGAGCTGCGCTGGGAATGCAGTTCAGCTTTGTGTCTCATTGGCCTTTTATACGGCAGGGGAAGTGTTTACAAGTGTTGTAGCAACGTGCTGGTGTCCATGGGGCGGCCGTGACTCACCGCACGGGAACTCGCCTGGAAAACAGCGCTCAGCGCTGCAGGCGCATCCCCGTGGAGCGGGAGGAGCAGCGCAGAGCCGGGGCCCCTCCGGGTGCTCACGAGGCACAAACCGCCGTCCCATCGGCGCTGCCAGACGGAGGGAGCTTCCCGACGTGAACCGTGTGCCCGGCGGGGTCCGTGCGCAGGGGCAGCGCAGCGAAACGGGCCGAGAGGGGGTGAAAGGGAGGGAGAGCCCGGCACACACACGTACAGACCTCGTGCTGCCCGCCCCACCGCAGGCACGGCTCTGCCTGAGCTCAGGGGCAGGTGGAGAACCCCATGGGCAGTCTTGCTTTATCCAATGCCTTTGGCAGTGGGAGCCATCCGGGTGCAGAACTGGTTCACATCTGCTGATGGGAGCCCCCGTTTGAGCACCTCAACAGACGGCGATGCCACTTTGAAGGTCCCAGTAAAAAACAGAGTAGTTGGAATGCCTGGTGTGCAAAATGTGGCCCATAGGGAAACAGTGTACAGATCGTAGTGCCTTGCCCAAAGCACGGATCTGTGTAGCAGCCACTCATAGACCCGGGATGGTTCGTGATTGTTCCAGCCAGATCCCATTGTCCCCCACAGGCAGTGCTGTGTCTGCAGGCACTGGGCAGGGAGGAGGAGGATGAGGCCATTGGTGGCATTGGGGCAGTGCGGGTGGGGAGCTGCATGTGAGGGATGCTCAGCATGGGGCACCATGAGGTGCGTGGGACGGTGAGTGTGGGTCTGTGCCTGCTGCACCCTATGGGAGCTGGGACCAAACGGCCTGCACTGCTGCTCCTGGGTGCAGTGGCAGGGACTGCAAAGAGCCACCTTGCCCCATGGGAGCTGCTGCCAACCACGTTGTTGTGGCCGCAAGGAAAGACCTGCAGGATGGTGCTGAGCTGGGTGGTGTGCTGCTGGGCAGCCCATAAAGCCACACGTGGTCAGAAGGTGCATTTGGTGCTGTAACACAAGGACCAGTGGTTATCTCTATGGCAGGCAGAGAGGCTCTGAGGTGCTGTTTCCTTCTGCAGACACACGTTCTGGAGCCAACAAGGGGCCAATAAGTATCTGAGCTCGCAGGATATGGCCCACGTCCAGTGGTGCTGAGGAGAGGGGGATGCCTTTGTTCTGCCTCATTGTGTTGACTCAGAGGGAAGGAAGCAGCCGGAGTTCCTGATGTTCTGTGCTGGCAGGGCCGGGTCCTTGGGAGGCTCTGGGATTGCTCCCGCAGGTGCTGTTGTGAACAGGATCCTGCCCGCCCAGCACCGGGGTTTGCTGGGGCTGACCTGGCCCTCGGGAGCATGGCTATTGTTTTCCCTTTCAATGAAGAAAACACATGTGGCCACCTCACCTCAGACCCAGAAGGTATCCAGGACCTGAGCTGGGATCCGCAGGGTGCAGCGCTTTGCCCCCTGCTCTGCCCATGCCACTGCAGCCCGTGCCACCCTCCCGTGCTCCATGGAGCTGAGCTGTCGCTGCTCACAGAGGTCTCCTCATGCTTCCGAAGCACAGCTTGTCCAAGGAACAGCACCTGGGGAGGAAGGAGACACAGCTGGAAGCATCTGGATATCCCCCGCGGGAGCTGTGCTGCAGTCACGTATTCAATCAGCTCACGTCGGATCTCAAGTGGTGTGCGGGCAGCAGGAGCAGCCCCTGTCCTGTGTGTTGGTGAGCGTGGCCACCCCAGCAGCGTGCAGACAACGCACTGAGCACCACACAGGGACCAGGATGCTCTTGACATGTTCCCCCTGCGCTGGGCACCGGGGAGGCCGCACCTCGAATCCTGTGTTCAGCTCTGGGCCCTGCACAAGAGAGGTGCTGGAGAGGGGCCAGAGAAGGGCACTGCAGTGGGTACCGCTGTGCAAGTGTGACACAGAGCATCATCCAGCACCCGGGGACATGGGGGGCACCGTCAGCCCCGTTCAGCTCCTGTTGGGAATGACCAACATTCCACACCTCCCGCCCCGCAGCTCCGTTCGGTGCCTGCCTGTTCCCTGCCTGTTCCCTGCCCGGCTTTTGGGCTGGCGCTGGGTTAAAACCCCTCAGGCAGCAGCACCGGGAACCTCCACCACGGTGCTCCGTGCAGTGATGAGCTATTTCCAGCCTGGCCGGGACATGAGGTGGTGCAGTGCAGGGTCGCACACTATGTGCTGCTCAGATGAAAACCAATCCCGCTCCAGACCTGCTCCCCATTCCTGGGCACATGCTTGTCCTCTGCCGCCGGGATCAGAAACTCGGCTGACCCGGGAGAGTGGAGAAGCTGAATGAATTCACCCCGTGCCGAGTAGAGGCAGCGTAACCTTGCAGCCCTGCAGGTCAGGGCTCTGCTTGGAGAAATTCCCTCACTTACCCCGAGCGGGGAAATGGGAAAACCAGGGTGACCTGCTGCATCCCAAGGGATGTCCCAGCCCCACATCTGGATCCTGCAGGCCTTGGGAAGGTCTGAGCCCAGGGAGCACAGATGTGTATGGCATGGCCAGATCCTGGCTCCGGACTGTGCTGCCATCTGCAGCCCAGCGCAGTGCCCAGGCCCAGGGCACCAAGCCCGGGCAGTGCCCTGCTAAGAGGAGACACCCACTGAAACACTGCAGGGTAGGGCAAGAGGGGGCCTGGGTGGGCGCTGGGGGGCAAAGGGGCACCGCATTGTTCCAAGGGGTTCCCTGCTCCCTCTGCAGCAGGATGTGGCATTGCTGGAGCTGGGAGTGTGTGATGGTCCTGGTGAAGGTGAAACTGGGGCTGTGATTGGGGCACAGCACGGAGGGAAAAGGCTGCAGGTTCAGTGCTGGCACCTCTGGAGTCACAACAGCTTTGGAACCATCCTGAGCTGAACTACAGAGAGCCCTGAGCTGCTGCAGGCAGGGCAGAGCCTCCTGACAGTAACTCATCAGGTGCACCAAAGGAGGATGTGCCCAGGCCCATGTCACCTGCGGGCTCTGAGCCTGGGGAGGCTGCATGTATCTGTGTCTGTGTCTCACTGGCTCCGCTCTGTGTCTTGCAGGATGAAGTGAAGCTCCCGTCTAAACTGAGCATCAGCAAGTCTCTGAAGGAGGGTGAAAAGCTGGAGAAGGAAGGTGAGGGCGAAGAAGGGCCTGTGGGTGAGGACCATGCAGAGGAGGACCACGTCCAGCTCTCCTCAGATGAAGAGGTGGAGATTGAAGAGATCATTGAAGAGTCACGGGCAGAGCGCATCAAAAGGAGCGGTATGAAAAGAGTGGATGACTTTAAGAAGGCATTCTCGAAGGAGAAGATGGAGAAAACTAAGCTAAAGACCAAGGAAAACCTGGAGAAGACCCGCCACAACTTGGAGAAGACCCGCCACAACCTGGAGAAGAGGATGAATAAACTGGGCACCAAGATTGTGACTAATGAAAGGAGGGAGAAGATGAAGACCTCTCGGGACAAACTGAGGAAGTCTTTCACCCCGGACCACACCATCTACGCCAGGTCCAAGACAGCCGTCTACAAAGTGCCACCCTTCACTTTCCATGTCAAGAAGATAAGAGAGGGCGAGGTGGAAGTGAAAGCCACGGAGCTGGTGGAGGTGGGTGGAGAGGAGGGAGAAAACTCGGATCTGATGCGTGGGGAGAGCCCCGAGACGCACACACTGCTGGAGATCACGGAGGAGTCGGACGCGGTACTGGTGGACAAGAGCGACAGCGAGTAGGACAGGGCTGCAGCACGGAAGGGTTGTGGACGGCGGCTGAACACGTATTCACTCACATTGGAGAGCTCTCCGTGCCCCTGGTGCCCCAGGGCAAGTGTACACCACGCATCTTTACTATCGATCCCCTGCCTGCTTGGACAAGGTGTAGTTTGTGTTTTAGTTTTAGCACACAACCGTTCGGAACACGGGACTCTTTTTCTTCCACTGTCCACTCACCCTTTGGAGACCATTCCTGCTGCAGAAATCCTTTAGCACCAAGCCTGAAGATGGGCTTTGAGTGATGGGGACCCGGCCCAGCTGGACAGTGCTAAAACCAAGATAATGGCTGTACACCTGGAAAGCTCAAGTGTCCTCCAGAAGCCAAGACCTGGTGTCAAGACAGCATCCTGCCCATATCCCCCCTGCGGCTGTCCCACAGACAGGAGGGCCTCAGCATCCGAGGGGGCTGAGGAGCTACGGTTGGAGTCCTGCTGACAGGCAGAGCCCTGCATGGCCACCACACAGCCCTGACCCGCTCTGCCCTCCCCAGGACTCCGTGACCCACTGCTGCCTTGGATGGCTTCTCCACAAAGCCACCGTGCAGCGGGGACAGCCGGGGGTGCCCGTGTGGCACCACACAGCCGGGCCCAATGCTCCCTCCCTCGGTGCTGGGGCCATGGCAGCGTCGGGGCTGTCCCCTCCCTGCTCTCGTTACGGATGCGGCTGCCAGAGCCTCGGCGAGTCCAGGGAGCGCCATGGAGGTGGTGCTGGATCCGATCCCTCACACCCGGCAGGGCCGGTGGCAGCTGGCAGCGAGGGGACGTGCAACAGCACCGGAGCGGCCATCGGCTGCGACGTTTCCAAAGGGATTCGGGATGCGCCGATGGCGTGAGGCGACTGCCACAGAGCGGCCCCGGACCTGGAGTGCTTCCGAGCTCCCTCTCCCCTCGGGGACCCCGGCACGGCCCAGGCTCCCACCACGTCCTCGCTTCTCCCCCGCTTTCTGCAGCTTCACCTCGCACAAAGCAGCGCCAGCACAGCCGCGAGCACGGCCCCGGTTCAGACCCGGCCCTGCGGCAGTGGCTGCGCCCGGGGAGGCGGATCCCGGCGCGGGCCGTGGCCGTGCTCGACCCCTCCCGGCAGCGCGGTCGCTTCCGTCCCCCGGACCCAGTGTAACCCAATGGATAACCCCGCTTCTCCCCTAAGCGTTATGTCCCGCTTATCGTCCACCGCACCCGGCCTGGCCCCGGGGCTTCCCCGGTAAAGCCGCCCCAGGGCAGCGCGGCCGCAGCCGCTGTTCCCGAGCAGGAACTGTGCCCACGGGGCGGCAGTTCCGGGCCCCCCCAATCCCGGGGGCGGTTTCCTCGCAGGTTCCCCCCTCCCCTTCCCCGGGCCGGGCGGGCGCGGCCGGACGAGCCCCAACGCTCCCGCGGCTGCGTCCCGGCGAGAGCGCGACAAATAAAGTCTCTTTTCTAAAGCACCCGCGTGCGGCCTCTCCGTGGCACCGGCGGGGGGGCGCGGGCAGGAGCAGGGACCGGAGGGACCGCAGGGACCGGGCACAGGCGGGAGCGGGACCGCGCCGTCGAGCCTCGGGAGCAGCCGGAGGTCGGCGCTGCCCCTTTAAGAGGCCGCGGGATGACGTCACAGCCCTGCCCGGAACTCAGCTGAATTTCCCGCACGGCCGTTCCCGGCAGCCGCCGTCCCCCCGCCGCACCGCCCCGCACCGCCCCTTCCCCAGCTCCGCCCT
>JASSUY010052267.1:0-17131 GCA_032466535.1 Forpus xanthops | reverse complement strand
GTTCAAGGCTGGGTTGGACATAGCCTTGGGTGACATGGTTTAGTGGGAGGTGTCCCTGCCCATGGCAGGGGGATTGGAACTGGAAGATCTTATGGTCCTTTCCAACCCTAACTATTCTGTGATTCTATAATTCTATATTTGGTCTATAGGGCTAATTTGATGTTTTAAGACAAAAATGTTGGCACAAAATTTGTGGATTTAGAGAAGTGCAGAACGTGAAATTTTCCCCATCTTTTGCCGGTGTCCCCAGGGGGGACAGGTGTTCCTGCTTTAGGATGTGCATGAAACTGCTCAAGTGCGCAGTGGGGATGGGACACCAGCCCTCGATATGTCCTATCTCTTCTTGTCAGAAAATAGGACACAGATGACCCCCTAGTTCTTTCATATTGCTATCTCCCACTATTGTCTGATCATAGGAGAAACAGCCTGAGTTAGGGACCACAGCCCCATGAAGCTCCATGGAGCATTTGTTCAGGTGTAAGTAGATCTGTGGTGGTGTACCACAGTTACTCTAGCATGACTAGCTATTGCACCTAAAACCTGTATCAATCCCTGGCTCCAGTCCATCCTGTGGCTGCACAAGCAGATGTGCCATTCCAGAGAAGAGGCTGGAATGACAGCCTGGGTTTGGGAAAAGTATGCATAGCTGCTCCTTTTGGTGGCAGTGCTGAGTTATGCTTCAAGAAGGTCTTTGGGGTACTAGCCCTGCCTCAGTTTCCAATCTGTGCTGCTTTGTAACCCCAAAAGATGATAGGAAAATGAAATAGTCTGTTGCACTTTGAGAATGTAAATTACTTTGTAAAACACACATGATGATCTTTGCTTTCCTGCTTCTCTCACTTGAAAAATTGCAAAGTTTTATTAGAATCCATTTCTTCATCATAATTAATTTCTTGATTTGGCTATTAGTTTTCATTAGTTTGCCATCTGGAATGAAAAGAATGCGTAGGCTGATTTTGCCTTTCTATATGTTTTCTAAGAAAAATTGGAGGCATAAAAGTGTAATCATGGGAAGACAGATTAAAGCAGCATAGAAGAGAACTCTTTATCAAAATTGTGTGTTTGAATCTTTCCTATAAGAAAATATTTAACTGAGATAAATCATTTTGTTTTTCTTCTAGTAATACTGTTAAGGTTCATGGATGCCAAATGACCCATCTCTCTCTTGTTTTCCTTCTCATGCTCCTTCCTATTCACAGGACAGCCTGGCCTTTTTGAAGCACCTTTCTGCCATCCTCAAATGCTCCAAAACAAGGGCTTTTTAAAATAGTTTCCATTTTTCCACTGGCGCTTTCTGCCTTCTGCCAATTGTCTGTCATTTTCTTGCTGCTGGGAGGTGAAGGAGGTCATCTTGGTAATGTGTGTATGTGTCATGACCCTCTGCAGATAGGGGGGACAATACTGGAAAGGACTAGGACATGATGGAGCATTTTATCCTTTCTTACATTGTTTTTAGGTTTAGCAGCCTCTTTGCTATAACCACGGTGCTCACACTATGGTTTATGAAAAGAATGGTTGCAAACTGTCATCTTCAAAGTTTCTTCACTGCATTTTTGGACTGCTTTTAATAAGAGGGAATACATATTTCTTAGATGCATACATTTCTTTAGAATCCTCATAAAACCTATCAAAGCAGATTTTCCTGATTGGTTTCTTACTGCAAATAAATTCTGACTTGAATGATGAAAAGCGCATGTAGGGTAAAATAATTTTTACCAAGAGGCTTTTAAAAATATTCAATTTGATAATGTTCCTACGAACAGTTTCCAGCATGTCTTACATGGGAAACAAGAGAACAGATTTCTATCTCAGTTTTTCGCCTGCAGCCTGTGAAATTAGTCCTTCTCTAAAACCAGTATGTTGCAATTTATATGTAGGGAATACCTCTTTGAGACTTTCTCTGAATTAAGGGCCACAGAACAAAGAATTGTATGCTTATGCTAACCTCAAGGATTTTGTGGCAGTGCATACTTGATTCTTCTCACATTTCTGCTTTTCTTCACACAGTGCAAATCAGATGCAAATAGGAAACTATTAGAAATAAATGATTGAGATGATAAAATGCAATTATAGCTTCCTTAATGTCCATGATTGGTGAACAGCCCCTAGATACTTGGCTAGGGGATGTAATTTATACAAGCAAGACCAGTCCTGAGTTTTCTGTACATTTGCTTTTAAAAGAGCTTTTTGTGTTCTTTGAAAGAGATTTACACTTTACTGATTTACTTTTTTTGGTCTGATGAAAGTGAAGGGGGAGAAGAATAAGGGAAAATAAGGGAACATAGACTAGGAGGAGGAGGTAGATTCAGCCCAATTTATTTTTAGGGTCTACAATTACAAATGAAATATTTTGGTCTCTCTTGATGAAGGACAGATCCTGTCAAATTACAGGCCATTGTCACCACATTTGAGTTGCAAAAAGGGTTGCATATGTAGTCTAATCATCTGTAATGCTAAGCGAGACAGCTGTGGCATTAGATTCTGATTCAAGCAACCATCATATTAATTTTCAAGTGAGCAGCAGCAGAAGCAGATGGTGAGACAAGGCAAGGATGCAAATGTTTGCCATCCATAGCTTTTCCCTTTGTGTAATAGCTGTGGCGGATGCTGGGCTGAGCTGGTGGGGCCCCATCGCTGTCCAATTGCTGCTTGGCCGCACCAGCTGGTCCTTCCCCAGCCAGGCTGCAGAGGGATGCTGCACAGGGCTTCTTTGCACACGGCTGGAGGCATGACATGGGCTCTTTGTGCTATGGTATGTGCAATGGTATAACTTTTATATAGAGTCAGCACATTTTTGATAGTAACTGAGACCAACAGATGCAGCAGTCTGTGGTTTCCATGTTAGGTTATAAGTCTGTGAAAAACAAAGCAAATAAACCCAGGAAGATATGCAAACTTGCTATAAACCAAAATCCTTGCTGTGTTGTTTTTGGGTGGCAGGGTGCTGAGTTTTTGCCTGGGTTGGAAAACACTTGGCAGTGCATCTTCTTTGTTACTCAGGAGTAAAGGAAGAACTGGGGAGCATCTTTTGGCAAATATTGTTAAAGCAGCCATTCAGGGCCTTACCAGCAATACAAGGCAAAAGATCTATGGCACACCCAACCCTTGGTCATGTTGATCAAGATATTCGCTCAGCTATGATAGAAGTCTGGTGAGAACAGAGTCACAGTGATCCTCCTAGATATAAAATGTGGCTTCCTTGCTCAAGTGATATTGCTGAAGTATGCTAAGAGGTCTAATTTAGATAGAGCGGTTTGTTCTTGGTCCAAGGGGCCATTTTTATGGTACCCATCAGCTGACACAAGTGGGCAGTCATGGAGAGAATACTCTGAGGGTCTGTATGAAAAGAATGTTATTCTCTCCCAAAGCCAGGTATGAAGGTTTTTGGTGCTGTTAGCAGTGAGAAGCTTGGGTTGCTTGTGCTGCTCAGTTCTGCAGCAGCACATTTTACAATGATAAATTAGCTCATTGACCTCAAAAATGCATGCAGACTCAGGGTGAGGACTTCTGGTAATGGTGACATTTTGTAAATACATCCTTTGAAACACTCTTGTATGGAATAACTATGATGATGATGATGATTGTAAATATCACCTCCCTGTTGGAAAGGGCCAGCTAGGAAAGGGAAGCTTGGAGCAAGCACAGCCAGGCAGGAAGCTGCCTGTGCTAATTAATGCCAAGCTATGTTTCAGCAGCTGCCCTGTTCTCCTGTCCTCCGTGCTGCATCCTCCTGTGGCTGGCAGGAGGAATAGACGTCCGACTGTCTCCTTTACTCCTGTTGCACAAGAGAGAAATACTGCCTTTTAGATGTTAATAACTAAAACACGGGCTATTTTTTTAATCTGGACTCATCCTGTTGTGAAACCGATCAGAAGGATTGGGACTTTCTTTTTTTACCATGGGAAAATGTTTGCAAGGTCTGGCCTAAAGGTAGATAAAAAAACCAGCTGCATGACGAGACACGGCACAACTGTGAGGCGAGGGGGGAATGTGAGGACTATTGTTGAAGGGACTGCTGAAAGAAAGAGGGATTTCATGGGAGAGAGGAAAGTTGCTTGGCAGGGAGAAGGAAGGCTGTTCCAAACATATGGGGCAGCATAACCAGATGTAGGAAAAGCTGGATAATGTGCAGAAAGCAGAAAGTGAGGAGGGAAAACCACTGAGGTGATTTTTGCCAGAGATCTTGTAGGTAAGCCTGTCTAGCGTGGTCTGTGTTCCAAAGAGGTGTGAGGGTGATCGGATAGAAGACAAAGGTGGCTGGAGCAGCTGAGGAGAAGGTGTTGGCAGCAGTTTATTACTGTTTGTTAAACATATGTTTTCCAGTCTCATGGTAAATTTAAAGCATATCCATAATTAAAATTAAATCTCCGTAACATACAAGTATTAGCTGTAAACCCTAGGTTGCAATGAATTAGTTGAGCATCACTGAAACCATGAGAACTACACCATAGAAGGACCCAAAGATTTTAATAAGTTTTTTTTTCCTCCTCTTTTGTTGTGAGGGGAATTTTCTTATTTTTTTATTTTACTCTATATCCTTAGAATTTGAATATAGATTAATGTTTATTTTGTTTGGTGGGGGAAATTCAGTTTTAAGTCCATATATTTAAAAAAAACTCAAACCAATAAACAGTAGTTAAATAAATTTGTCAGAACAAAGGTTCCTGCTGGAATTCTGTACTCTAAAGAAGCATCCCACCAAACAGAACTAAGAGTGCTGTTGTCCACTTCAGTTTCCAGCCTTGGCTTCAGCTTCCTGCAGGCCCAGCTCACCATAACTCTTGAATAACTTGTAGTATGAGAAAGGTGGAGTTTTTTTCTGAAAGCTTGCACAGTACCCAGTATTTAATGTTTCCAGGATCTGACTATGCCTTTTGAAGGTTGCCATAAAGAGCTAACTTCGGTGATCTCAGTGATTCTGTCTGTCATGTGACACACTATACAGTCAGTAGTTAAAATGATGTAACACTTACTGATGCTTATAGGCGGAATTGATGGTTTCTGCTTCTTAGCATGAAATGCTTAAGTCTTTTGAAATGTAATGGTTTGATAACTTGTTTTCTGCCTGATCACTGCTGGAGACAAAACACGCCATACGCCAGTACTCTGGTAATTGAAAATACTTGGCTTTGCAATTAGTGTATTTCATATGGGTCATTGGGTGACATGGTGACTTCTTACACCACATCTGTGCAATCTAAATCTGTTCATGAAAATTGTTACAGACCATTTGTGATCCTTCCTATATAGCATGCTCCATTTAGGCCCCATCACAATAATACTGCCCATGTTTCATCAAGGCAATGAACCTTAGATCAGTAAATTTCTTCGTATTTTTAAAGGCAGCAGTATGAGATTTTGTGACAAAATGGCATTTAGAATTGCAGCACAGTCCTTAGCTCAACTGGCAAAATTCCTGTTGACTTACGGAACCAGCTAGTTACTAGAGTATTCTTTAACACTTCTTCTGATATGTAAAAATGACTTTTTTGATATTGAATTTTCCCATTTTAAGGAAATAAATCGGTTTCTGGGACTTAAATTTTCATAGATCTCTAAAAGGTGCTCGCTAACTTGGTCTGCTTTTAGAGAGAAAGTATTAACATTATAAACACATTTATGGAGACAAAAATGGGGCTTTGAAGGCTGCTCTGTGGAGCCTCATTAGCAAGTGTGAATTCCACTCCTGGCCTGATCGCTGACCTCCAGGTAGTGTGTTTGCTGTAGCCCTCCTTTGGAGCAGACTTTGTCCAAGCCCAGAGGCTTCTGGACCTAATTCAGGCTCTGAGCACTCATAGTGCCAGTTGGCACAGTAGAGTTACATGGGGAACCTATGGTCAGTCTTGTTTTGCATTCTGTGGAGATGTGCTGAGTGAGGAGATGAAAAGAATAATGTCCCTCTGGGTGGCTGAGTTTGAGTTTTTTCTTTTGTAAGAAACTAAAAATTTAAAAGTTCATTTAATTTTCCTGTCTATGTAGAAATCATGAAGGAGGGCCAGAAAGAGGAGAAAATAGAGGGGCATCGATGTAGTTGAGAGACCTAACATGAGAGCCCAAAGGGAATTGAAATTCTCTTTTCCCATTCAAGGGAATTGAAACTGCCCACTGAAAGGAGAAAAGGGAATTAAAATTCCCAATTTTAGAATTACAGCATTCCTACAGTATCACAACTAACTGAATCCATTGTTGAACTGAATATATTTGTGTTTTCAATAGAGAATATACTTCACAGTTACATTTACAGATCTTGTGTATCAGAGATTGGTCCAAGTAAATTGTGCTCCAAAGAAGTCCTACAAGGTGATGGGTATTGTGTGTGTGCATGCTGAATCTATTTTTATCTAAGAAATTATTTTTATTTAATAAGATTTTGATTTTTATGTTTCTTTACCTGTGGGGCTTTACTTTCAAAGCTACCTTAAGACCTATTTTTTTTTTTTCTACAATCTGCCTCTCACATAATGAAATTCTCCAAAATAAGAATAATAGATGACACTAAAGCAGGTAGAAGTTTCTTGGTAAGGTGAGGAATTATCTATTTGCCACATGAAGAGAGATTTCAGGTTTCATCATTTTACTTTCTATCAGTGTAAAGTATTTTTCCTTGGACTTACTTTGTTAGTATTAATCTGTATCAACATGTATGTCTATTTAAAGACATTTTCAAAAGCCTGACACAAAAAGCAGAACATGCATCTCTCCTTGTGAAGAACATCAGAGAATAAGCAATATATGGTAGAAGTTACTCGTTGCATAATAGAATCATAGAATCCTGTAATGGTTTGGGTTGGAGACCTTAAGACCATCTAGTTCAAACCTCCCTGCCATAGGCAGGTTCACTTTCTAATAGACCAGGTTGTTCAAAGCTCCATTCAGCCTAGCCTTGAACACTGCAAGGGATGGAGCATTTACCTCTTCTTTGGGCAACCTGTTCCAGTGCCTCACCAACCTCACAGTAAAGAACTTCTTCCTTATATGTAACCTGAACTTCCTCTGTTTCAGTTTGATCCCATTCTCCCTTGTCCTATCATTGCAGTCCCTCCCTGGCATCCTTATAGCCCCCCTTCAGATACTGGAAGGCTGCTATGAGGTCTCCACATAGCCTTCTCTTCTGCAGGCTGAATTTTCTCCTGGAGAATTTTCTCCTGAATTTTCTCAGCCCCAGCTTTCTCAGCCTGTCTTCATATGGGAGATGCATGAGCCCCTGATCATCCTCGTGTTCTTCCTCTGGACCTAACTCCAGGTGTTCAAGGCCGGGTGGGACATAGCCTTGGGTCACATGGTTTAGTGGGAGGTGTTGGAACTAGATGGGGTTGGAACTAGATGATCTTTAGATGGGGTTGGAACTAGATGATCTTATGGTCCTTTCCAAACCTAACTATTTTATGATTCTGTGATCCATGCTCTTCTTACGTTGAGGACACCAGAACTCTACACAGTACTCCAAGTGGACCCAGAAGTGAGAACTGTGGCATAAAAGTGTAGGATAGAAAAAACCACACTATTTTCTTCCATCATCACATAAAAACATGAGAACTTCTGAATCTGTTCTTACAAAACGCAATATTATCTCATTTTGGCTTTAAATTAGCTGCAAACTGAAAGCCTAGAGCATTCACAGAGTGCAATCTGTTCTTGGATTGTACTGCATGTATGGCTGACATGATCAGACTCAGGACTCCTTGAACAATTTTTAAGCTTGGTGTTTGGCATGTGTAATAAAAATTGTATTGCTGAATGCAAAACATGACAAATTATATTGTGCAGTTCCTACCATTGCCATATTTGTATTTCTTTGTCATTGTTTTGCTATTCTGTCTCTCCATTCCCTTAACTTAATTAATTTACTGCCTTGCATTTCTGGATATGTAATTATTCATAACTTTGAAAGAAATCTTAACCTAAAAAGGGATCTGTGTGCGGCTGAGGACCCGAGCAGAAAACTCATAAGGTGTAGTGCAACACTTTGCTTTCTTTTCATGACCACAGGTTATCTACTTCTGTGTTTCTCAACTTTCACTGAGCCTCATCTCCTCCTGGGACTTGGAGCCTGGGGCAGACTTTCATCTCCTACCACAGATTTTCTGTCTCCTTTTGCATCATAAGGGAGCTGCTTTTCTTTTGTGGAATCAGAGCCCATTTATTAGTTCTGTAGTGGCTGCTTATCTTTTGTGGTTTGGAGTAATGGAGGAGTTGAGCTAATGCAGGAGCCAGTAAGCAAGACCTGGAATGTCTTGTCCTGACAAGATGATGTCAGCTGATACATTTGGAGATGGTTAAATGCAAGAAATTCCCATTTTCTGCCCTAGTAGGGTAATGAGAGCCTGAAAAGAAAGCCCAACCTGAATGCCCACAGTGAGCACAGAGGCGGGAGGGTGAGACACTTGCAGGGCATGCAGTTGGAGTGAAACCCATGTTCCTTTGCTTTACAAGGTATGTTGCATTTATTTTGGGAACAAAAGAAACCTCATGTGGAAAATGTATTTTTAGAGAAAGCTGTGAGCCACTTGATAAAGTCCACTATAAGTTTATGTAGTGAGTTATCATATTTTGGTTTTTTTTGCTTTTTTTAATTTGGCTGAGTTCAGTGTCGATAACTGGTACTTAAAATAAATGCTGTAATGCTATTTTTTTTCTCTTTATATTTTCTTCTTTGTTCTTTTGTTTCTTTTATTTCTATTTTCTTTCTTATATATCTTGGTTTTATTTTTTTTTTTGTTCTTCTTTTTGCCTTTATCTTTTTTTTCTTTAATTTTTTTATTTTTTTCTTTTTTATATTTTCCTTTTTAGCTTTTTATCCTGTTTTTTTTTTTTTTATTTCCTTTTTCCTTCTTTTCTCTTTCTTCTTTCTTCCATTTTTTTCTGTATGAGTTTGTGAACATAGGTAAGAAGAGGCATTCCTCTCCAAAGCCTGTGGCAGTGCTTAGGAACTGGTCTGGCCTTTAAAAAATAAACTCTTTTTCCATCTACCTTATGCTAATGGATTACACTCCTGCATTGCTGTCACTCATTTTATGTCTGTAGCTGATTGAGTAGGATTTTTGGCAGCTTGTTTCTTGTTCAAACATTCCTTAATGCTTTCTCACCTCTTGTTTTATCACCCAAGTATTGCAACAGCAGCATTTGGAGCTCTGATAGTTTTTTAGAAAGCTGGCTTTGTAAAAGCCAATTCCTTGAAAACTGAAGCAGAGGAAATAAAGAAAAAGAGGAATACATTAGGGTCGTGGCCGAAATGATCCCTTGATACTCATTGAGGTTGAACATAAATATGTATGAGACAGGAGGAGTTTATAGTACCTGTGTTTTGCCTCTCTTGCCCCAAGCCGTCTGGAAAGAGAGTTTGTGACAGCCTGGGGAGCTCCAAATTTTAAACAAAAGATGACTATTACGATTTTTAGAGAGGCTTAAATATCATTATTTTTATGTTAAAACACTGATGACAATCCTCGTATGTGTTTTACTTGCTCCATGCTAATTCTTTAGCTTCAAGGCTTCATCTACTATTTAGTGTTTGCACCTTTTTCATACATTATACCATTCTTTCCTATAATTCCATGTACCCCTAAGATGATCTCTACTTTCTGGAGCAGGTTTTTAGCATACTTAACAGTTAGAGTTTATCACACCTTGTACACTATTATTACTAGGGCAAAGAAGGAACAGTGCAACCAAGAGAAAACTCTTCTTGTGAAAAATCTTGTCTTCTCATGCTATGTTCTTCAAACAGCGTAGCAAGCCTTTTCATTTCTTAGTGGATAGGATTTTGATACAGGTTTCATTTAATTCCTGGTAACATATGAAAAAAGTAAAACTTTTCCTAGTGGTAAATACACTTTGAGTGTCTGGTTTCAGATTTTATGTATTTCTGTGTGAAATCTTTTTCCTGGATAATGATAACTTAGTAATGAAAAGAACTTATTCATTAATTACTGGGCTTTCATTACTGCAGTATAGGATTGAGTGGAAATGAGTCAAAGTGGTTTTGTGTATTTCTCCATAAAGACTTCTGTCTCCTTGAGGCTGTATATTCTTCATAGTGTCTCTGATATTTATATCTTTATGAAATACAGACATGGTTTCCCCAGTGGTGTTCTGTTATGAGCTTTTTAATAAAATATTCAAATGACGACATCCAAAACTAAGGATGATGACACTATTTCAATAGAAATGGGTACAAACATGCAGTTTGCACTCTGGTTTTGATTGAAAACTAAGTCAGATGTCTGGTTTCTCCACTGTTGCTTGTGCACCCAAATGCCAGTGAGGCTTTTTTTGGCAGGGTGAGAGAGTTTGTATGTTTCAAAGGATTTTTTTTACATTGGATCTTAATAAGCTTTAATCATATTTCAAAATAGAGCTATTTTTAATCATTCAGCCAGGCAGTCCTCACTAGCTTTAAGTTTGTTCTGAAGAAAGTCCTAATGCTGCTAACAGAATATAGAGGCTTAGATTTTTAAGAGGTGAGAATGTATATGCATTGAAATTGGCCCATGTGGTTTATGAGTTAGAAGACATCTTTATGCAGTACAAACTGCAGCATGAACATTTTCAGAGGGTAAATTCTATTATAAGCTTAGGTATGTATTTTATTGCAATGCTATATTAAATGAATGACCAAAAAGGCAAGGCTGAGGCTAAGACATCAACTTTAAAAACCTTTTAGTGATTACTAAATATAGTGCTTGTGTGTGTGCATGCATGCTTGTATTGGGTTGTAGTTGAATTCAAGTACACCTATTCTCAATACCCTTTTTTCATATATAACTTGATGATTTGCATCAATATTCAAATCAAATTTGTTACAGGAAGTTAAATGGGATATCCCTCCCCCATGAAGATAGGGCTCAAAATGATGACATAGATTTTTTCCTCTCCTGGAAGTTGTGCTTTAGGTAAATACAAATCTCTCCACTAACAGAGGCGTAGCTAAATGCAAGTCTCTGGCCTGTATTCTATAGAAAGGCACATTAGGTAATTTCTTCTGGTGGATCTCATTGATGTGATCTGTTCTGGCTTTTAACATCTGTTAAATGACAAAGTAAACAGAGGATACAAGCCCATTGAAATTTGATTCAGCAATGTGCAAGGAGCTGACGAAGAAGATCAAAGAATTGGAAGATGAATTTTAACTCATATTTCTATGATAGATTTGCATTCTGACACATTTTTCTGCATGCATTTATAATTGACAGGCAAGCGTGGAAGAGTATTTGCTTTGTGTGGGTTCATATTGTATGGACAAGGCAATAATTAATAAAAATGCCTCTTGTGATCCTTTGTGGATTTGTATTTCTTTTTCTTTAAGACTTCTTCAGCATATATTAGTCAAATAGAAAACACTTTTGGATCATTTGTCTTATGGCAAGGTTAAGAGATACTGCAATTGCTGTGAGTGACCAAAAAACCAAGATGACCATTCTTTTAATAAGCTCATCCTTGTCTTTTTCTTCTTTAAGCAACCTTGAAATCATGTGCGATATAGCATTGCTCCTATGGGATTTTTAAATCAATTGGAGGTCAAAACTTTATATTCTTTAAAAACTGGTTATAGGCTAGTACCCATAAATGTAGATCTGGAATAATTGCATCATCATGCTCTTTCAGTCCCAGTTGGTTTTAGTTCTGGTTTGGAACAAAAACTATAGTGTGATGTAATTGCCTTCTTCTGATTATTTTTACCTTGGTGTATTCTGTTGCTGGCTTGTATATATAGTTTTTATGTGCTGTCATTTGAGAAACTTTAAAACTCTAGAGAGCCAGACTTGGAAAACCCTTCTGCATGTATCATTGTTTTTTTATTTGTGCATGGCAATTGCAGCAGCCCATTAGGGGCTTATTAATTCCTGTTGAGCAAGGAATGAACTTCTCATCATTTAATGTGGAATGTGATTTTGCTCCTCAGTCCAGCTAAAATCTGCTTACTGTTGTGATTACCATCCCTGGGCTCCACCCTGCCTTTCACCACCTGCCACTTACAAGTGATTCCTTTGGCAATGAGAATGCAGCCAAAACTGTCAGATAAATTGGCCCCTTTTTGAGAGCCTTCCGATTATTATTCTTATTTTGTGGTGATGTCAGATTTCCAAGGGTAATCTCTCACTGGAGGAGTATGTTTTTCTTTGGGACTTGCATCACCCATTTTTAGTCTCCATTTCAGATGTAATGATTGCTTACTGAAAATATTCATTATGTGGATTTTCTGTTGTTCAGATCCATTACTTTTTGTAAGCGCATTACATTTCTAGGAAGGAGAAAAGAAGATTCTTTAATCCAGAAAATAAGCCAAAGACTGACAACAGGCAAACTTGTTTTATCCCCAAGTACATACAAGTTCAGTTGTTACTGTCTTAGAAAAAAAGAGGTTTTAGTTCCTTTTTTAAATACCTTGAACACACTCTATGGCAGTATTTCCAGAGAGATAGAGAGTGACATTTTACAAGGGCATGTAGTGAAAAGACAATGGGTAATGGCTTTAGCTGAAAGAGGAGAGACTTAGATTAGATATTAGGAAGAAATTCTTCACTGTGAGGGTGGTGAGGTGCTGGCACAGGATGCCCAGGGAAGCTGTAGCTGCTCCGTTTCTGGCAGTGTTCAAGGCCAGGTTGGACAGGACTTGGAGCAAACTGGTTGAGTGGAAGGTGTTCCTGCCTGTGGCAGGGGGACTGGAATTAGAAGATTTTTAGGGTCCCTTCCAATCTGTGCTTTTAAGCTATGTAGGAAGAATCATAGAATAGTTAGGATTGGAAAGGACCTCAAGATCATTTAGTTGCAGCCCCCCTGCCATGGGTAGGGATACCTGGCAGTAAACTATGTCACCCCAGACTCCATCCAACCTGACCTTGAAGAATGTTTCTCACTAGCTCTGAACAGTATTTTTCTTCTTCATTTTTGTATGTTTGATACTGCATATATACAAAGTTAAATTCATAATTCCCTCCCTTCACACTTTGATGTTTGTGATGCAATTATCTCAGGAAAAGAAAATACAATCCCAGTTTAATCCTGGTGGAAAAATAAGAGGATCAGTGCCTATGTGTCCATAACTAGTATTTTACAAAACCTGTTGACAATTCTGTTGTACTAAAGTTTTAAGCTAGCATTTACAACTGCTTGCTTGAAATCAGTGTCATACACCTGCAAGTTTACAATGTCAGGAAGAGCAAGTTTTCTCACGCTCTATATTTCTTTATGATGCACTACCAGATACTTGAACTACGGTGCTGGACACCAGGCCAGATGTAAATGCAGTTACAGTGAATGTGTTATGAAGGCAATGGTTTTGAGATGTTTTAAGCATTGTCTCACTGCTATCACCAGTCCTAACCAAGGCTTGTTTTTAAATCCTCTGCTGGGGGCAGTTAAACTGGTTCCAGTAACTTAGGTGGCTTATTCATCATAGGTCAATGGGATGTGGTCACCAGAGACTGCAATGCAGATTTCCTCTAAAGACATAGAGGAGGGCCTTCATTATGGGATGAAGCCTCAGGAGAGATCTGGGCTGATGCCAGCTCCAGATGTCTCTCCAGCAGTGGTTTCCTATCTCCTCTTCTCATTCTTCCTTGTCTCTTCAGCTTTTAGCTAACTCCCTATTGCTGTTTTTGCATCTCATTTTACAATCTATATGCCTCTGTTAGATTACAAATTCCTGAGTGCAAGGATCTTATAATTTTTAATAATGGAAAAGTTATGTACACTGTGCACCTCAGTGGTATCTGATGCTTTCATCTTTTTCTCTCTTGCTTCCCAGAAGTGAAGGTTCTTATCAGAGAAACAGAGCTATTGTGGCACAGGGTATACTTTGGTTAAAAGGAGAAGGGAGAGCTCACTTTCAGCCAACCTGCAGTCCCTTGATTTCAAGAATCCAGAAAACATGCCATTGCAAAGAACTTTCAGTGCAGTAATGCATGCAATTACTGGCAGTAATTTATATGGCTGTAGAACTACTTGAAAAATAAATATTTCTTGTACTGTATACTCATTAGATTTCACAATGACTGCCTAGATTCTATGGTAATAATAGCTTTTTTTCTAGGTAATAATAGCTTTTGAGATTCATGTATTATAATAAATATTGCAATAAATATAATAAATAATTACATAATTAAAATAAAACTCATAACAATAGTAATACATCCTATATTCAAAGCATACTTAAAACCAAGAGACCACTGTACACTTACTGAAGTATACATCTAGTTTCTAAAGGGTTTCATTTTAACAAAATTGAGTATTATGGGGTTTTTGGTCTTAAGTCCTCCTTCTTTTTTCTTCCTTGAGTGTTGTGATCACTCACCAGTTACTTTGCAAATCTGAACCCATCTCTTTTTACTTCAGAAGGCTGTATGCTGGAGCTAAATATGTGGTTGCTCCATAACCTGAGCAACGCTGAAGTAATAGGGTTGTTGTGAAATGCTTTGGTTTTCTGACAGACTTCCAGACAGCTTAGACAGCTACAAGTGTGATGGCAAGAAAAAATTACCTTTAGCCATGGGTTGTGTTTCATGAGCTACATTATGAAGTGATGTTGACTGTTTTGTTGTCATTTTGGATACCCTCTTTCTGCCTATGTATTTTAAAAATCTTTAAGAAACATACTTCCTGAAAATGTGGTCAGTTTATATAACGGCAGTGCTACTGCTCAGTTGAATAAAATAGCATATTCATCAAGAAAAATCTTGGGCAGGATGGATGTATACATGACTTATACATACAAATTAACAGTGTCTTTCAGAAAGCTCAAATGTACTTCAGGGATTTCTTTGTTAAGATGTTATCATGCCTTGGTATTGCAAGGTGGAATGTCTTCTCTGTCCTGCTAGGAGTAAGCTAGGTTTCAAGAGCAGCATGAGCGTACTTGCAGGTACAATCCACAAATAAATGGGAAAATCTTTGTCCGCTGGAGACAAGAAGGGGCCAAAATCCCCACATAGGAGTGTTTCTTTGCATGGTTCTGTCTTCAAGTATAGGATACAACAAATACATCTTGACCAAGGGTTGTTTAAACATCCAGACATGTTTTTGGGAATGAAAGAGAGAATTCCAGGTTCACTTGGTTAAACAACTGTATCAGAAAATGTTTTAGGAGTAGGGAAGAGCTGGTAAAGGAGTAAGCAGCAAAGAATGTAATTTGTTGAGATCTGAAGGAGCTTAGCAGCAGTCACCCTGCTAGGCCTTGAAAAAGCTATCAAAACAAATATGATTAAGTAGAGAAAAAATTAAGTAGAGGCATTTTGGAATGAGGAGAGCACTAACATTGATCCCAGGTGTGGCCTTGAAATTAAATGGATGTTTCTCCTCATCTTTTTATGAGGATAATGTAATCAGGTACAGAAAGTAGTGAAATGTGAACTGTTCTATCCAAGAAGAAAACAAAACTAACAAGCCCATTTAAGAAAAGGGAACAGTGAATTTCAGAATAATGAGAAAACAGAAGCATAAAAATGAGACTCAATACCACAGGCTTCTCATAAAATGGCTGCATAGGTATCATACGATTAGGCTGTAACAAATGTAGGGTCTGAGCTACTGCAGTTATTAAGACAATGCAAAAATTTGCCTAATTGGAAAGAAAAAATAGTAGAAATATACTGTATATCAATCAAGTTTGTTGACTGAAATTTGAAAAACATTTGGAATACAGAGAAGGAACGTATTTTATTTTTTTTTAGGAATGACTTGGAAACCCTTGAGATCTGTAATCATAGGATGAAATATGAAGTGCATCATCAGGAATCTGGGGAGTAGTAAGAAGTTACGTGGTGGGTTGGGAGCTTGGAAATTAGAAGAAAGACAAATCATTGTCAAAAAAGAATACCTGCTCTTTTTTTACCACAGCAAACAGAACAATAAGATGAGGGAAAGAGAGACTTTCCCTGAAGATTTATGAAAATATGTCTAGAAGCTTTACCAAACCTGTTCTGCAGTTACAAGTTATTTGTTAATAAGAGAGGAATCCGAGTGGCACTGATAAAAAGCAGATACCCACTACTCCTGCACTCTTGTGTAGTGCTGGCTTGATGGTATGGTGTGTGAAAAGAATTGTCTTTTCTGCACCAATTTTGAGGTAACTACTACTAATGCTGGTAGTGCTTACTAATGAGCACTTGAGTTTACTCATAAATAGTCCATTTCCAGCAGGGTGAACTGTACATTTTTTAAGAAATACTAGAAAATAGCTATGAATGTGAATAAATTAGAATTAATTCTTTTTCTAATATGGATTTTTAGAAAAAAGTAATTATCTTTGTCTTTCAGCCATGGAAGAGTTAATCGTTGAGCTGCGCCTGTTTCTTGAACTTCTGGACCATGAATATCTAACTTCTACTGTCAGGGAGAAGAAGGCGGTAATAAGTAACATTCTCCTGAGGATACAGTCATCAAAAGGTCAGTGTCAGGGGAGGGTGTTCTTGCTTGCAGAATACACAAAATAAGTGAAATAGGTTTAAGGGCTAAAGACAAGCTACAAATCGAAGCAAGACAGAAAGACAAGGTGAAGCCGAAGTGTAACTTTCCTGAGTGCTTTCCTTCATTCTCAGCAGTAAAATATAGCACAAGGCATACTGGAAGTATCTTGAGTGCACACGGATGAATCTAGCCACAAGTTATGGGCTACATGGAATGTTTTCACTTCTGCTGAGAGTAGTTACTTCATTTTATTTGTGGCAACAATGCTATTTATGAGTTTTGATGGAAGACTAATACTGTATCAGGGTGTCCTGGCCACAGTACAGTTCTGTAGATGTGTGGGGCTGCATGCTGCATTTCTGTTAAATGACCCAAATCCATCAAAAGGCTTGATACTAAGGATCCCAATATGTTTGGTTTGCATTTTGCAATTAGAAGTATATACACTTTCCCCTTTTCTTCCCGTCTAAAGCCATTTTGGTTGCACAATCACTTTTGTCTCCATGAAGATTATGGAACTGAATGCTATATAAATGATTCAGTGTGTACCTTTCTATACAGCTTATGTGAAGATTATTCCTCAGCATTTTTTCTAGCAATACTCTTGCATTTCTTTACACCACCTTTCTGTATGGAAGTGGTTATATGGGAAGGTTATAAGACCTCTTTCTCTCCTGTATTTGACACTGACAGAAATCAGTGTAAACCCTCCATGTTTAGCTGTTTG
>JASSUY010052264.1:0-45642 GCA_032466535.1 Forpus xanthops | reverse complement strand
CAAGTCCAGAGGAGGGCCATGAGGATGATCAGGGGACTGGAGCACCTCCCGTATGAAGATAGGATGAGAAAGTTGGGACTGTTCAGCCTGGAGGAGAGAAGACTTTGTGGAGTCCTCATAGCAGCCTTCCAGTATCTGAAGGGAGCCTGTAGGGATGCTGGGGAGGGGGAGTCTTCATGAGGGATTGTACTGAGAGGACAAAGAGTAATGGGTTCAAACTTAAACAGAGGAAGTTTAGATTGGATGTGAGGAAGAAATTCTTTACTGTGAGGGTGATGAGTCACTGGAATGGGTTGCCCAGGGAAGTTGTGAAAGCTCCGTCGCTGGTGGTGTTCAAGGCCGGGTTGGACATAGCTTTGGGTGACATGGTTTAGTGGGAGGTGTCCCTGCCCCTGGCAGGGGGATTGGATGATCTTAAGGTCCTTTTCAGCCCTAACTATTCTATGATTCTGTGATACGGGGCACATGAGCTTGGAACCTCTGATGGGTTGGACAGCCACATAGGGTGAATGCTGAAATGCTGAAATAAACCAACAAAACTTAGACTTATGTAACTTATATTATAACTATATCTACCTCATGTGATGGAATTGACACCACAATTAAACCAGAAATTTTTGGAAGACCTAGTGACATACCTGGGGGTCCTGCTTCTCCAACTTTCAATCTGTAAGTTATGGGCTTTCATCCTGTATGTCTTCACAGCAGCATTGACAATGCTTAGAAGAAACAATACCCTTTTTACAATCCACTCATGTTTAAATGTTGCTCCCACATCTCTTTTTATCCAAGAGCATAAAACTATGGTGTTTTCATCGTTCAGCTTCTTATAAAGATCTGATCTTACTGTTAGAGCCCTGAGAGCACTATTGACCCTATTGTCACTGATGAACCTGACCTGGTATCCCCCACCCAGAAATCTGTGTCCTTTTTGTCTTGCTCATGACCTACACCAGCCCCATAAATGTTTCTTGTGTTTAGCCCTGTCATTTGCCATAGTTCTGTGGGGAGCTTGTCTCCTGGACAGGCGACTCAGCCATGTCTTTTCTGCTCCCCTTTCTCCAGTTGCTTGTGATGAGTCACCCTGGCTGGGCCCTAGCTTTGGTTCACTGTTGCCCAAATGTCCTGGGAGCTATAAGTGGTTCCTGCCACCGAATGCCATATTGGCCTGCAGGTTTGTAAGAGAGATTGCAACTGCAACATCATGCTGGCACTGACACCAAAAATTTATAATTGCAGAAAGACACATCTTCCAAAAATCAAATTTTTAGCAATATTCTCTATCATTCTATTCATAATTATTCTTTTTGACACTCCTGACCACAATCACGTATCCTTGGCGCTAGCTTTGAGAAATGTGGGAAATAGAAAAGGAGAGAGCTGGCTCAGGACTTTCTTTGATCAGAGGTTATCTGCCTTCAGAGGAGATGCCAATAAGAGAAAATTATCACTGATATTTTTTTTGCAACTTGCATTATTTCAGTGATCTGTTCTTTCTCCCCCTCCCCCCGAAAAAACAAACCAAACCAAACCAGTAAAAAACAACAGCAAAAAATACCAAAACAGGAAACCAAAACAAGACGAACCCAAAGAAATGAATAAAACGTCTCCCAAAGAAAGCATGCTGGCATTAGTAAGAGGAAGGAGTATATCATATAGGGGGAGCAAATGCGATGGTAAATACCAGATCTAAGTATAAAAATGGTACCTTCCTGGTCATGGAAGCAAGACTTTGAATCTCTGCAAGTCTCATTTATAATCTCTCCCTTAAAAGACAGAAATTTCCTCTAGAAAATGCAAGATTTCCCAGTTCTTACACAGTAATGAGGTGGATGTGCAAAAGGAATAAAGGGTTTCATTGGAATTTTAAAGATCTGCCCAAGAACACCAAAAGGAAAATATTAAATTGAAAAGAACGTGTGTGCCTGGCCATCCTTGGTGTTGGAGCACAGTCACTCCATGCTTATTATTGTAAAGAACATCTCCAAATAATTGATGGTAAAGAGCAGTGAATTCATGCATATTTTAGCCAATTAAAATTTTATTAAGCCGTTCTATTTATTTTTACTGAATGTAGGATGAATTTTGTATGTCATCACTACAGCTGAAACTGTAAATCTATGGAAAAAAGTTTACACCTAAGGAAAAGTAATGCAATTATACACTGAGATATAAGTAAACAGAACATGAATAATAGTTAAACACATCCTTGTTACAGAATCATTGAATCATTTATATTGGAAAAGACCTTTTTGATCATCATCATCAAGTCCAGCTTCTAACCTGATACTGCCAAGTCCACCAATTAACCATGAACCTAAGCACCACATCTACAAGTCTTTTAAATACCACGGGGGATGGTGACTCAACCACTTCCCTGGGCAGACTGCTCCAATGCTTGACAAGCCTTTTGGTCAAGAAATTTTTCCTAATATCCAATCCAAACCTCCCCTGGCATAACTTGAGGTCATTTCTTCTCATCCTATTGTTTGTTACTTGAGATAAAAGACTGACACCCATCTCACTACAACCTCCTTTCAGGCAGCTGCAGACAATGCGAAGGTCTACCCTGAGCCTTCTTTTCTGCAAGCTAAACAGCCCCCATTCCCTCAGCTCCTTCTCATAAGGCTTGTGCTTTAAGTCCTCTACCAGCTTTTTTGCCCTCCTAAGGATATGCTCCAGCACTTCAATGTCTTTCTGGTAGTGAGGGGCCAAAAACTGAACACAGGATTCAAGATGCAGCCTTACCAGTGCTGAGTACAGTGGGATGATCACTGCCCTTATCCTGCTAGCCATACTATTTCTGGTGCAATTCAGGATGCTCTTAGACTTCTTGCCTACCCAGGCATGCTGCTGACTCATATTCAGGCACCTATTTACTACCAGAGTCCTTTTCTGCCAGGCAGCCTTCCAGCCTAGCTCAGCAGTTCCCTGGCCAGCATTAGGAATTTTCCTTGATTTCTCCTCTCATGTGCCTGTACCTAGAATTTGAATTTCCCTCAGAGTGCCAAATGTCTAGAAATCAGAAGCTACAATTTTTAACTTTAAGGTAGCTGAGATTTTTTCTGTATGCTTCACTTTTAAACTAGCTTTGATTTTTTTTAAATAAATTTATTTGGGGTGCACTTATTTGCAGAGCAAAAGTATTTTTATGCAACTTACAAATAATAGAAAGTTGTTTTCAAATATCAAACAAGAGTACTAAGAGCATTTATCTAGCTTGCCTTTACTACAGGAACAACCACAAGAACAACTATATTTCTGAAATCAGAGGTAATAATTTATCTGTTTAAAAAAGAAAAAAAAGATGTATGATACAAATTGTCAAGTTATCCCTTAGGTTTGGGTACAATTTTCTGGTGAGCTAGGAAGTCTGGAAAGCTCCACGAAAGCAGCAAACTGAGCTGAGATCTCTGTGCTCTTCTGTTATTTATTTACATCTGAATCAAATCCCATTGTAATTCTCCTAAGGGTAATAATTTTGAATGTGCAAATCAGATGATAATAAATCAACCAATATACCATACAGAGACCCTTAAATAGCAATGTGGATCACATGAAAATAATTTTATCGAAGCCAGAACCCAATAAAAGAGCTATGACCTGAGTAGATACTGTACTTACTTTTAATTCGATAGAACTTTATGTCTTAAATTACTCAAATTAACAGATTTTCTCTAAGTTAGGAATTACTTATAGCTTCCTTTGTCTTGGGTCATTGAAAACTCACTGTTCATAAAAATAAGTAGATGCATTCTTCTGTCACTCCCATAAATTTTGCTCTCAGTAATGCCTTTTTTTTTTTGATTATCACTTCAGGACAGATTAAGTTTTATCTTATCTAACTTAAGTGCACATAATGGATGTCCAGAGTATTTTAAATAAATAACAAATATACAAAACTATTTGCAGATACATATTTATAAATGACCTTTTTAAAAAACTTTTGCTCCTAGGAATGCTGAGCAGAAAAACAAGGTACAATTCTCATAACAGATGTGTTCTTGGCTCTAACTAACTATTCACAGAGGAGAAATATATTTCCATTTTAAGTGCAGGATATTGCATTGTTTCTGCTTAAGGCACATTTAGAGTTTAAGTATTTGCAGGATCCACTTAAGCTGTATTTTGCCTCAGTCCCTTTTAGTTTGTCTCAGCAGCGAACTGAAAATTAATTTACTCTACAAATATAAGATAGACAACCAGTTCAATTCTGGGATTAATTTGTGTATCCAGGTTTTCTTTGTTCACGGATAAGTGTGTGTTTATTTATTTTTTTTTTCCAGATGACCTGCTTGTGTCAGGGAGTTGGAACTAGATGATCTCCAAGGCCCTTTCCAATCCTAACCATTCTACAGTCTTATGATTCTATGACATTCACAGATGAGACAGACATTTGGAGTTTGATGCTGTTAAAACCAATTACATCCTATTGTACTGAAAGGATTTTAGACACATGAATCTTCAGTCCTCTACTGTGCTGGAGATCCTTCATACACATTGAAAATGGTTCTAAAGGTGGCATAGCCAGCCGCAGAGAGTTTCCATGGCAAGGGGATCGTCATATTTCATAAAACTGATGCAATATGCTGTTCAATTTATTGCTTATGAACATGGGGAATTTTACTGTAAAAAGGGAGTGACAGGATGTTCCTTGTATTTTCAGTATGTGCTCAGAGGTTGCAAAGATTAAAGAGGTTAAGGACTTCTTTGGTAGTTTTACCCCAAACACTAAACTTCAGAACATCTTGTGCGTTTGTCAGCTGCAGTCAGTCTGCTGCTCAACAGTGACCTTCATTAGCCTATTGAGCCAATCTCCAAAATATATGCCATGTTCTTCTCTGTGGGTATCAGGGCTCTCTATTAAATTAATTGATACTGATAATAGTTATGAGAAGACATATAAGAAGCTCAGCAGTAGCTACTATAGGTTCAATATCCCCTCAGGCCTCAGGACTTCATTTCCCTTTTGTAATTGTGGGCGCCAGCTGGAGGAGGAAGGCCCTGAATACTCTGCTTTGCAAATGCAGCAATGATTCACATTCCACATGTGGTGAATCTGGTTTAACTTACTTTCAACTGCAACAGAGTTCTTGCTTACTGTGCATGAATATATATTCATGTACCTGAATGTATACATACATACATACATAATAGTGTCTCACACTGTACTTGAGGAATGTAGAGCATAAGATTCACATGAGATTTGCCCTTTGTAGTTCACTGATATTTTGCAAGATGCATATAAGTTTCTTTGAGGGTAGTAGAATGCATGTTTGTGAATAGTACTGCATTGATTTACCTTCTATAGCATTTGAAATGAATTTTAGTAGCCAAAAATTAGAAGTTCAATAGCCTATCTGTAGGTCTGAACTCTAGCCTGTAATTCTCAAGTGTTTGTGACACAGAAACCAAAGCTCATTTGGAGAGATTACTGTGTATGGTGATTAATAGTTGATAAAGTACAGCACAGTCATAGAAAGGACAAAGTAGAAGAGTATTACCAGTGCCACAAATAATTTACAGGTTGCTTTGTATTATTACTCTTATAGTCAGAGTAAAACCTTCAAATTAATTTACATTAAAAGATAAGGTATAAAGAGTCTTGATTTTAATTATAACAGAAAGAATAAGAGTCACAAAATCTGGAAAAATGTATCCACAAATACGACAGATAACGTCAATTTTATTCTCAAATAATGCTAAAACAGGCCTAAATACTTGTGCCATGTATGTCATTTATATTTAACATTTGTAAAACCATTTTCTGCAGGGTTTGTGTCAGGTTTCTCTTTGCCATTACAGTCAAGCCTGTTAATAAACCTGTTAATACATATATATGGCTCCATCCAGAAGTAGCAATGTTGCTTGTTCCACTTGTCTTGGTGAAAGACTGTTCCAGAATCTTGCTCCTCTCAATGCGGTTAGAATCTTTAATTTCCAGCCAAAGCTTAGTCATGACTAGTTTATACTCCTTCTTTTACTACCTTTATCCCTTCATCATTGATATATCCAAGGAGAATAAAAGTGCAATCTCAAGGCCAAATTCTCATCTGTTTTCATCTGTTCTTCAAAATGAGCCATTATTTTACAAAATGACAACAGTTCATTTGCAAAGCACACATTATGCATTATTTTAACAGTGGTGCAGATTCATGGAGTGTCAGTCAATCTACCTTGCTTTTTATGGCAATCAGTGTAAACTCTTTGGGATGTAAACCCCATAATCACACAATGAAGGTTACAGTAATAAAGTTGTAATTCAGGAGCAGGTTCATGAGCTAGTGATTTAAGCTGAAGAAAATAGTTTGGGTTTAGGCTGTATTGAAAATTTCATTTAGTCTTGCATGTATATGGAAGCAGTACATTGTCTCAAGTAGAGAAGTATAATAGCGCATGATAGCAATCTAAATTGAGTTGTGATGGCTGGCAGCGCTACTGAGAAAGATATTACAGGAGTCTTCCCGTGGAGCTTCTCTTGTTTCTTTTGACTGCTGATTTCTGAAACAGCTGGGTGCTCTTGCAGAGTCATAGGTTATTGCTGTGTTTGTAACCTTATCCATATTAAGACAGTGAAAGGCAGAGTGCAGTATTTGTAGTGAAGAAGGACCCTTGGTTTAAATACTACATTGTAATATTCTACTATCATAATGTTCTTTGTTTTATTCCTCAGACCTTTTAATGTGTTGGCCTTTTAAATACTATTGCACATTGAAAAAAAAAAAATCAAAACAAAAAACCGGTAAACTCTGCATTGAATTGATTCTTTAATCCTTTTTTTTTAATTTTCCTTTTTTAGTTTTTTCTGGGACAATAGTAATATTTTACAAACCAGAAGTATCTGGTTTATATTATTCTGGCTAATATGCCTTGTTTGGCATTCACCAGCAGTGAACTTTTCAGATATTCTTTTTGCATTAGAATTCCTATCCTGTTGTTCTCCTTTTAGTATTTAAGCCTTTGATTTTGTTATTGTACAGGTAGTAATAGCTAACAGAAAACTACTGAAAGTAACAGAGCCCGGACATACCTTTGAGGCAGCTTTAGAAGTACATTCCTTTAAGATGTCAGACATCTTTTCTGTTTTAGACACTTAGGACTCAAAATACCTTCTTCTTTCCAATGATTATAAAGGGTGTTTAAGGTGGATGGTTCAGGTGAAATCCAAGTCAGATTTCAGATAATACCAACCTCCCTATCTTCTGCTTTTTAGTTTCATAAACAATTCCAAAACTACTTCTATGTTTTCACTGACATTGTTGATGTCTCCATATCCAGGTCAGTGGCCATCAACATTCATTTCTTGTTGTACTGTCAATATTTCCATATTGGTCTTCTGGAGTCTCACATTTATGGGCTCAGTATTGGAACTAGATTTTCAGTGAGCGCAGAATTCCCCAGCCCATACCACAGGTTAAATCTGTCTGTAGTGGGCAAAGTTTTAAGACTGAAATATCTTTAGCACCTGAGGTGAAACCAGTGGTCTTTCTAGGCAGTGTCCTGTGGCTGGAAATAACCAGAAATAGATATCTAAGGAGAAAAAAAAAAAAAAAAAAGGAATAAAAGAGCAATGTTTCTATGCTTCCCTGGGTACCTCCCAGTCTTCTCTTTGATCAAACTTCCTAGTGTTTTGGAAATCAGGCTTTGTTCTCTAGAATTAAGGTCTCTTGACAAATAAGATAAAAAATACCCAACCACTAACAGCTTCAAGCAGGCCACATAAAAGGAAAGCTAAAACTACCTAGTAATACTGAGGACCTTGTATCTTTATGCCTCCATCTGGCCAGCCACCATAGACTGAGGACATTCCAGATACCTTCTGTGTATATATCATTGACAACCACAACAATATAACAGTTCTGTTACATGTATGGAGATGAAAATTACTACTGGGATAGTCTCAGTTTAACCTCCAAAATCTGTTTTACTTTAATACATCCCCTGAACCTTAGTGTTTCTTTCTCATTGCCTCTAATCAACTTGAAACATATGTGCTGGTGCTTTAGTTTCTAAGCTAATGCATAAATGCAACTCTTCTTAGGTTGTTTGTGTACCCAGTTCCATGAGACTTTTTCTGGTTTGTAAGTAGAGGCTCCAAGGAATTGCAGTCCATGCACCTGATGAATTTAATTCTTAGTGTATGTATCACTGAGTCCTCCTCAAAGTTCATATTATAAATTTGAGTATTTAATTTTGATATTCAGAATCTTAAAGATTTATTCACCTAATACTCTGGCATTAACTTCTGAGGAATCGCAAGTTGCTACTAGCTCTTTGTACATTTTCAGGCATTTAAACAAAGTATGGATTTGGGACTTTTGAGTAAATCAAAAAATTTTCTGATGATTTTGAATCATGACAAAGCTGCTTTTATTTTGCTGTTTTAGAAAATTCTCTATGAGTGTACTCAAGAATCTGCGCAAGATTTTACATCCATGTTCCCAGGAACAATCCAGTATTTCTCAATATCCAGCTTCAGTGACTGAGCTTCTGCTCATCTTCAGGACACATATATCCTTAGAAGGTAATGTGATCCTTCACAAATCGACATTTGTTTTTCTCAAGTTAAACCATTACGCCTTAAAAAGCTTTAGAAGCCTTTCCGCTCCTGCCAGATGTTCTTCCGATGTTTTATGGAAACAAATGAAGTCATCTAAATATGTGAGGATGTCTTAAATTCTCAAATTGTAGCTTAGATCATTTAGTCCCTCCTGAAAAGTCCCTCATGTACTTGCAGTTTAAAAAGCATTTTAGGGGACTGAAATAATTGACAGGGTGTCGTAAACGTTTTTTTTTCCTTAATCTTCACTGACTGGGGATTTTCTTTTTTTTTTCTTTCTTTTTATTTTTCTTTATTTGGTGCCATGCAGATTCTCAGACAAAACCAGCGAAATATACTTCTCTTGACATGGAATCTGACATGGAAGGAAGTTGGTAACTATCCTGCCCTACGCATTCTGTTTACTTAGACAAGTGCTTAAGGCTGCCATGACAATTGAATATGAGCTAAACAGAACATCCTGCAGTATGTAGTTTAATTTTTTTCAGTTTTATCTGATGCATCTAAAGAATTAGATTTTCACATCCTGAGTGCAAGTACAGGTACTGATGCAGTGCTTAACATTATTTATCTTAAAAGTTATTGAAGTTATCCTGCCCCTCTGCTCTCGTGAGAACTCACTTGGAATATTGTGTGCAGTTCTGGAGTCCTCAACATAAAAAGGACATGGAAGTGTTGGAACAAGTCCAGAGGAGGGCCACGAGGATGACCAGGGGACTGGAGCACCTCCCGTATGAAGATAGGATGATAGAGTTGGGGCTGTTCAGCCTGGAGAGGAGAAGGCTGCGTGGAGACCTTGTAGCAGCCTTCCAGTATCTGAAGGGAGCCTATAGGGATGCTTGGGAGGGGACTCTTCATAGAATAGTTAGGGTTGGAAAGGACCTTAAGATCATCTAGTTCCAATCCCCTTGCTATGGGCAGGGACACCTCCCACTAAACCATGTCAGCCAAGGCTATGTCCAGCCTGGCCTTGAATACTGCCAGCGATGGAGCATTCACATCTTCCCTGGACAGCCCATTCCAGTGCCTCACTACCCTTACAGTAAAGAATTTCTTCCTCAGATCCAATCCAAACTTTCCCTGTTGAAGTTTGAACCCGTTACCCCTTGTCCTCTCAGTGCAGTCCCTCATGAAGAGACTCTCCAATAATAACAACTTCTTACCAGAGATTCTGTATGAAAATCATTAAAAAGAAATATTCTGAAATTGAGCTAAAAGTGGGTACTCTTACTTCTTGATCAAGAACATTCTGAATTCATTTTGCTTTCAGAATGATTACAACTGCTCCTGAGCTTTTATTACAGATATTTTTGTAGGTGTCCTCTTGATCTCTTGAACAAAGTGTTAACAAAACTTTGCCTAACACAATATTCTGAATGGTGTTTCTTGATATATCTTCATAATTCAACTTTTAGTAACACTAATTCATGTATTTTTTTCAACTTGGTGCAAATCAGTTGTTGTTTCCTCTGATACAGAATCTTAAAGAAAACTTTGTGAGATATACCAGTTCTACTGAATCATCTATATAAAAGAGACCTGTTGCAGTATCCAGAAAGGAAATGACACACATTAAACAAGGCTGTTGATTAATGTTCATAATGTCTATTTCTAGTCACCTTAATATTAGTGAGGTGTTAGCAAAATGACTGTTCGTTAAGTTATTCCATTGTTTCTATGGGTTCTAGACTTGGGCTTTGTTTACCTGCCCTTTTCATTGAAATTGCTTACTTATGCTCTTTTAAATATCATTATTTCTTCCTTAGCTTTTTAAGAACACCACCATTATTCTGGAGGTTGTGTTTGGTGGATTCATTAGTGCCAGAGGATGGATTTCATCAGCTGTTATTTACTGACAATGAACCAAGTTGTCAAAAAACTTTATGAGCCATTCTTTCCTTGGTAAGTCCCTTGTTTCTAATTTACTTTTGGCCTTAGTCCTTTCTTTGTTTCATCCTTCAGTTCTCATGCTTGCCCTTTGTGCTCATCCTGAGATACATACATTCATCATTTTCTTTAATGATCAGATAGTTAAAAGGGTTACTGGTGCAGCTGTTTGCTTTCTGCTTTCCTTTGTACCCATTCTCAGGATAGTTTTTAGCTACGCATTTTCTATTGCCTGCTTTAGACATTTTAGAAGAAAATGCATAACAGTAACATTTCCAGGTTCTGAAGTCCAGTACAGTACTAACTGGTATCTGACCTGTTTGAAACAGGCATTCCTCTAGCTTGTGAGGATATGTTTCTATAACAGTATCTGCTTACACCTGTAATTTGGAATTTCAGCACAGACAAGCATCCAGTTTTAGAAGAGCAAACTTTTAGTGCAAAGTCGTCCTCCTATTACCTCATAAGTAATATGAAACAGAATGAATAAAAAAAAAATGAAATATGGATATATATCAGTTATTCTTCCTTGCAAAACCTGCTCCTCTGTTTTAAACCAGAGCTGCTTGGCATAAATGTTTTCTGATTCTTTTAATTTCTAATGGTTTCTTGTCTAAGACCTCCTCTTTTATGTCTGACTAATTTGATCAGTATTTTGTGATGGGTGATCTACATTGAGCTGTTTGTACCATGGGCACTTCCAGTGTGGCCCTATACTGAAACTGCATGCTACTGGCTTTGTGAGGATGAGTATACGTGAGCATTACTGTGGAAGGCAAAAACGTGACTTTAGGAGAAGATGAAGAATGAGCTGCTGGGTCAATGCAGTGAACGCATTCAATGGCCTAAGAGTAAAGCACAGTGAGGTACTCTTTCTTTCCTGTGAATCATTCCCAGATCTGCCTTTTCCCTTCATTGTCTTTATTGTACAGATACTCTGATGTAGGGTTTAGAGAACTTGTTGGACTGTTTCCCTGGGTCAAAACTTTCTGAATAGTGACTTGCAAAGATTTTTTAAATGCTGAAGATCTGCTATAGTGCTTGAGTCAAATGATACTGTGTGACCACATATTTGCTCAAGTAAAAACTTCATGTGAGTCAAAGTTCTTGAAAAAAACTTAGTTATATGGAATACTTTTTGTCTAAGATGAGACACTGAAAGTGTATAACCTGGGAGATATATAAAGTGTCTGTTAAGCCTAATGAGCTGAGAAAATTCTAAATGAGTTAATTAAAAGTAACATAACCTCATACATACCTCTTCAATTACCACAGACTTCTGATTTACACTGAAGTGTAGGGTGCTTGATTAAAATAAGGAAAAGTATTTACCATGATCAGTGAAGGATTCTTGGGACCAAATGAAGTGCTAACACAATTTGTATTAATAAAATGTATTTCCATACAGTAAGATAAGTCTTCTGGAAATATAAATTAACACAATCCCATTGAAGCCTGTGTTTGCTCACTGGCTCCACTAGAACAATAACTATGTGTCCTGGGTTTCAGTTGTAAAAGTTATTTTTCTTCCCAGTAGCTGGTACAGTATACCAGCTGAGAACCTTGATTGTTGTTTATAACAGAAACCTATATAATGCATGTTAAAAGTGTTACAGGTGATTGCCAAATAAAGGATGGGCACACAGAGTCAAACACATGATCGTGTAAGAGGCATCACAGGCTAACTTTATGATGCCTTTTAAAAAATGACTTTGAAAAACGTAGGGGACAGGTTGGCTACCTTTATTTCTTCTAAGCTGAAGCAGTTTTAAAATATGTGAAACACTGATAATTTTCAAGCACTCTTACCTTTAAACTGGTCATGTTCAGAAACTTTATAACTTCCAAATGGAATAATTCAGAGCATTTCAGTCTCCATATCAGTAGTATTGAAAGTATACAGTCTTTTACAATTAGAAGACCAGGACATGCTCTTTAAGCACACCTTTATAATTTTCAGTATGACTGAAGATTGTATAATTTAAAACTGTTTTCAATTTCAAACACGGTAACATTTAAAGCCTTGAAAAAGTTTTCACTATTTTTTACTGCTAAATATGCTTTAAAATAGAGATGGTAATCAAATGCAATATTTTTTTTTCTTTTCTTCCAATTCTTTCCTTCTGTTCAGAGGAATTTATTTCCACATACAGTTTATAAAATTCTTATGTATTTCCTTATATAAAAAAGTCTTAATGACATCTGTAATAGAATCAAGCCTACTGTATAAATATGCAATTTCAATGTAACCACACTCCTTCAACTGTTATGTTTTTAATGATATTCTGTTTGGTGTCAGGTGAATGTTGAATAGCAAAAAGATAATGCTGAAATAAATCCTTTAATATAGAGAATTCCATATCCATGGATAAGTGAATATATACATGGATATCAGTGGGTTCATTCATATTAATATGCACACACACAAGCACAAGCAAAAGAATTAATAATATATGCTTGCAGTGTGAATTTGGCATGCATGTGGATGCAGGGCTATCTAACCATCTGTAGGTTGATGACCTAAAATCTGATTTCTTAGGTAATGCCTGAAAAATGACACCACCCTGATTATATTAACAAATGAGAAAATAAAGTATCATTTACTATACCATTCTGCTGTCTATCACACCAAATATGATCCTCCAGGCTTTGATGAGTATTTTCAGACAAAAAAATATACTACTTTGTCAGTAGTTCAGTACTATGTATACAGAGGATCACACTTTCCAGATGATGACATGATCAACTCATATCTTGCCTTTTCTTTATTCTAGTTTTAACAAATTACATGCATATGACTAACTTTTTTAGAAAACACTATGCCCCATATAACTTACTCATTATAGGCTTTCTTAAGTCAGTCTACTCACTTTTTTCTAAATGAAACACCAAGTAAAACTCTCCAGAAAATCTGATTATGTAAATACTGGTTTAAAGTCCTTGGACTTTGTACTGAGGCAAAACAAGAGTATGAACAACATACTTAAGAACCTGCTTTGCCCTCTGGTGGTAGTAATCTTCGAGAGAGGGACCACATTACAGCTGGGGACACTTTGGGTCATTTATTCTATAAATTGTATTCCTGGAAATATTTGTGTCTATGTCTACAGGGATTTAGAATATGTTTAAGTTACTTCAGCTGATGTAGCAACTGCTGCTTATCAAATTACCTGTTGCAAATTGAGCACAGGTAATTAACATCATTAACCATTTTGAAGATTACAAATCATGACAAAAAAGATCATAATTATGTGAATGTGCATTTACAAAAATAATCTTAGGTAGGAGTTAAGATTATGAAGTTAGGCAGAAACTGAACTAGCAAAAACTTGATTTTTAAATAGCAAGGTAGAACAGACAAGCACAATCATTTGGCATTAGCTTAGAAAATTACTGTCAGTTTCACCTGAGCAATTGCAAATGCAAAGGCAAGTTAATCAGACTTATCGATGACGGAAAGCTTCATGAGGTCATATTGCCAGGTTTTGTTTTGTTTATAAATGCAGATATGAACAAGCTCAGCTGTAGTTACATATGTTTGTTTTAGAAAACTTGGTTTTACTTGAATGCTTTGTGATTTTATTTGCCATACACTTATACAAACAAAAAGGAGAAGTTATGTTTCAGAGTTATGATACCAGAATTATTTTGTCTGTGACAACATTGCAATGCTCAGGCATGCTTCTTGGTTCCCAGGTCTGGAGATAGCACTGCTAGAGCCTTATTAGGAAGAATTTCAGGGTAACAAGCTTCTTCTTGTGCATAGTGGCTTATATACAAAGAGACTTTTTTGTGTCCTCTGAATGTCAAGATTTATGTATTCCATCACAGAATGGATGAAAAACATTGTCTCTGGAGAGAATGCTATAACATATCCCAATAGGTAAGTCTAGGTGTAACTACTCCTTGTTTAACCAAAATCAGCAAATTTTCTTTCAGCACTTACAAGAAACTTAGGGCTTTGCTCATTTGCTTACAATTAAGCAACTAGTGTTTTTTGAGACACTTATGTGTATGGTGTCCATCGTCCACTTTAGAGGTGCATGGGTCTTTGTAGGTCTTGTATTACATCTGCAAGATTTGTGCAGAAGTCTTGGATACCTAGACCATTCTAAGTGACGCTGAATGTTATGTGAGCAATGAATTAAGCCTGTAATATTATTTCCTATCTCAAATCATACAGAAAAACATAATAATTTCTCTTTAAACACTTTAGGAAGAAGGCTTGTGTCCCTGCTGTAGATACCTGACTATATGCAACTGTGTAGTCTGGGATGCCTAGCTCCCACTATGATCAAAATGGAGCCAAAATGGAAATCTAATTAAAGAAACCAATAGAGTCTGGAGAAATATTCGTCTTACAAAGACACCTGCATTTTGTCAACTGAAAAGCTGTCTGTATCATCTACAGTATTAGCTAGGTCTCTATTGAGTTGATATCTATGCATATATATTTAACACTTGCTTTCAGTCTGTCGCTGAGTGCTACTTAGATTATCCTAGGCTTGGGTGCACAGTAAAAGATGCAGACAGAAACAACTAGAAAAAGGAGTGGGTTTAATTTAAGGGATCGTTACACTCCAACATATTTTCTTGCTATAATTAATGCATGAATATTTCTGGAGTTTTGATTCAACAGAAGATTTGAATGGAACACACTGCCATTATTGATAGAACACTGTTAGATACTAGACAAATGTAGGATGTTTGTAGAGTTTTATCATTTCCCACAGTCCTTCTCAAAAGCATTCTCTGATTTACAGATTTATTCTGAAGATAAGACAAAAACTTCAGAAAGGGTAAAGTCAATAATTGAACAGTTGTTATGTTAGTCTAGGCCTCAGTGGGCATTTCAGAACCCCAATGACCCTATTACCCAATTAACCAACCAATCATCCAACCAACCAACCAACCACTATCTCTGCTGTATTGTATAATAAATGTGAATGATCATGATACCACAGCACATACAATTTGATACATTAGGGATTTTTATATTTGAAAAAGAAAACAATATGGCACACTGTTACAAAATTTACATTTACTTGATTTTAATCCACAGAATTACAGTTAAAAAACGGGAAAAACATCTTATTTTCTGTCATATTTTTCTATCTTTATGTATTTTACTTTATTATAATTTTATTATAAGTTTATTATGACTTTATAATAGTGTTTTGTGTTTTGTTTTGAAACTTTGTGGAAAAAAATCCATAAATGAGTGCATAAAAATATGATTTATTTTAGTAAATTTAATTCACATATAGCTCAAGAATTTTGGAATATATCAGTAAATGAACAGATTCAAAATACAGGATAATATTACATATCCTTCTATTAGAGAGAGGATTATATTTTAAATCCTTCGTATAGTGGAAGCTTAATGCGCTGAAAAAATTCTACCTAAAATAGCAGCAAATCAAAACCGCACGACGTTTTTGCCTGCTAGCCTAAATATGTATGTTAAACTATATAGAAACTTCTACATAATAGGAGGGAAAGGGAACCCCCTAGCGTATGAAGTAAGAATTAAACATAGATGATACCTGAACCTGTCTCATACAAAGGTGTATACCAGATAGTTATTCAAGCAGGATTTTATAAATTAAAGAACTGAAATACCCTGTATATATTTCTCATTTAAAACATATTTTGCTTTTGGCACAAACTCAAAGCATAAAGATTAGAAATATTCATGGTGATTAATTCAATCTGTCCTTCTGAACCAGCCAATATATGTATATGTTTTACTATCCATTAGAAATTACCATCAAACTTTATACTAGTTATTGGGTACAGGATGAACTCTAAAGTAATAGCAGTTAGTCAAGCATGATATACTTTGTTGTAATGAAAATATTTTTAATTAATCATATCTGGAAAGTCACTGTTGTGGTATTTTGCCTTGTGTGAGTACTCTATTCCACTGAAAACGGCATCAATATTATCCCTATAAAGAACTTCAAACATTGAGCAAATGAAGCATGAAAGCTTAAATTGTCAGTTTCTGCTAATGAATCTCCCTCTATGATTATATCTTTTGATTATATGAATCTTGAATGACTTGTAAGCCCAGTCTTGAGTCCTTACCATGTTCACCCTAACATGTTCCTATTTCAAATGTTTCCTTCATTCCTCACAGTCTTTGATCCCTTTAGTAATGCCTTTTCTGCTTTTCTCTGGACTTCTTTCTGATAAGCATTCAGCTGTAGGAGAAGTATAGGTGCACCAAAACCTTCTGGCTAGTCACTTGCTTGAATCGTTATGTAACATAAACATGCCCTCACAAAGGAGTAGAGATTTCTGATCTGGAAGCTGATGTAGCACTTTGTGTTCAGCATGTCAATGACAATACCAGAATTCCAACACTGAAGAATCATGAAATAATAAAACTTTTAGACTACTATGTATTTTGTGGTTAGTCCATTTTATTCTGGGATATTTTTATTGACTATAAGGGTGGTGAGGCACTGGAATGGGTTGCCCAGGGAAGTTGTGAATGCTCCATCGCTGGTGGTGTTCAAGATCTGGTTGGACATATCCTTGAGTGACATGGTTTAGTGGGAGGTGTTCCTGCCCATGGCAGGGGGGTTGGAATTAGATGATCTTAAGGTTCTTTCCAGCCCTGACTATTCTATGATTCTATGATTCTATGATAAGTTATCCCTGATTCCCACAAAATTTTGAGGTCTAAATTAGTTTCTGTGTTTCTATCTGTTTTAAATACATGGCAAACCTAAATACAATTCAATCCATTCTGTTTTCCAAGGGCGCAGCTGCATTCTGTTTGCTCTCCAGCTTGCTAGTAGGACATTTCAGAGAAATTAGTGGTATAGCCTAGTTCACAATTTACCTCATTTTACTGACTTTTACATCACTCATGAACTCACATTTTTTTATTGTCACTGATCTCAAATTCAGGATCAGTTCTGACATTTGTAAAGTGGGGTTTAACTAAACTGAAAGCTATAGCATAAATTGGTGCATGTCTTAACAAAGGAAACTATTAAAACAGATGAGTTTCTTCTGAGATTTTTTAATTGTAATGTATACCAGCTTTCCTTGGGTGGGTTCATCCTTAGCTTCCTGCTTTTCACCCATATGTTGATAGACACTATACGATTTTTCTATGTCTGAGTATCTTTCTTCAGAGATTTCAGCTTTTGTTTCAACATTACCCTCCTCTAACTTCTGTCAGTTATCCTGCTCAAACTTTTTAAAGCTCAGGAAGACTGAAAGAAAGTGTTACCGCTGGCACAAAGTTGGGCCCGCTGAGAAAAACATATCCCTCTCCCAATATGTTCACTCTGTCCTTTGGCTGCCTCCTGTTGAGGGACATGCTGAGAAGGAGATGAAATAAATTATTACATTCAATCATCAGTTTGGGAAATAAAACTAGGAGGAAGTTTTAGAAATAGGCCTCCTGTCCACTCAGCAGTAAAAGAACAGAACATCGTACAGCAGGGAGCAGAGGTGAAACAGAGAGAAAAAATACTAAGGGCACACAGCCAAGACAACTCAGTGGTGAAGGAGGCCAGCCAGGGAGCTGGAGAACTTAGAGGAAAGCTGAGCATCCAGCCAGAAGCCATGAGTTAAGCAATTCTTGTGGGAAAGCTTGACTGGGGGATTTTAGCACTCATCAGGAGCCCAACAAGAAGGAAAGACAGGTGTAGAACACTGAACCTCATAAGTCATTCTGTAGCCACATTCCAAAGAAAATAAAAACCTCATTAGTATAGGAAAATTTGACTTTTGCTGTGCTCACTTGACCAAATTAAGTACTCATACCAAAAGTATCAAGCTGTACTGGTCAAAAGTATTGCATAACCTCATTCTGTGTCAAGTCTCAATTGGAGTAAAGTTTGAAAACTCCATTAACTCCAGTGAAATTATATTTATATAAGCCAGCTGAAATTCTACCTCTCAAAAGGCAAAATTAATTTATTTGCTTTATTACCTCTAAGCTGACTGTTCATGGGGTAGCAACAGAGTAAAAAATGTTTTAAGAACTCACTAATGTCACCACATAATGAGGAACCTGCATTTTTAGCATACATGAACAATCACTACAGAGTGCTTAGTAAATGTGTATTATGAATTCCTAAAACTGATTACTCAGAGTACAAATTAATGGCTATTTCATAAGACAGATTCTCTGGCCCTGATAGTAGTGAAGCACTTGTACCTTCGGAAAGTTTTAGATCCCATTGTCATATATTTCAATCTAAATCAATGTTTAACACCCAGAGAGGGTGATATTAATATCAGCTAACTTCAGGTCTTGATTCACTTATCTAGTCAGAGTTGTTTCAAGCCAATTAGGACACCTTTGTGAATCAGCCTGGCTTCAGGCTTACAGTTCAGAAAGGCCTGGATCTCCTATGGTTCCTATAATACGTCTGCCATCCTGACACAAATGCCTCAAAATAACTGCAGCCTCTCAGATTGCAGTAGATGCCTATGTTAAATAGTCAAATCAAGTCTCATATGCCTAGACTGTCAATGCCTGCATGTGAGCTAGTGATCTTCCAACTGCTTCACAATCAGTAAAGAAAAATTAGTGCCTTTACTTTCCAACACCAACAGTGAAATATAAATGTCCTCTTCAAGACGACTGCATCCAAGAAATGTCAGTTCATTCTCCATTGACAAAAGGAGGCAAAAGTAAACATCTGGATCATATATCTACATTTTAAGTGGATATTGCTATCTAGCGCCATAATGTAGCTCCTACAAGAACCTGTGTCTTCCCCTTTTCCTTCTGTCTTATTCATCACAGTAAAGATTATGCCACTCATAAAACCACTAGTACCACTATGAGCTCCCACCACACCCACCTGGCTGAAAATAACTTGCAATTTTCTCCTTCTTCTGCTGAATATTTGAGGTACCTATTACCTTTTCTTACATGGTGCTAAGAAAGCCTTGGGAATAACAGTTGTTTAGTTCCATATAGGATATGGCCTTACAGGAAAAGTATTTTGCTTTGTTTCTTATTGCAGCTGGACAGCATACTGATTGCATTAACCTTCTTTTGCAGAGAAATATAACCATTTTTTCATAACAGGTCTTACTCCCCTCATTGTTTAGTAAATTCGCTTTCTGAGGGACAAACAGAGGGTCACAGCAACTTGAACCATTTGCCAGAGAATACATCTGCTGCTTTTCTTTATGATGTCTTTAAATGAACATCTGCAAACCTCTTGAGACTATTGACTGTGTCTTCCAAACTCTTAACACAGAGAAAATAAACAACCAACCACCCAATATTTTTAAACCTTGGAAGCATCAACTTCATTTCCTCAAGAAGAAAATAAAGAATGAAGCTGAAACTGATTATACTTTCAAGTAACTTGTCTATACACAAAAGAAGTCCTGTGACAGAACCTTGATATTTAAATTAATGAGAACACATAAATATGTATATGCTCACACATATGCGAGCACACACACATAAATGTACACCATTGAATTCAGTGGACAGTAGCTCGTTGTTGGAGAGCTGTTTAAAGGCGTATTTATATAGACAGATGTATATCCTTTAATAAGGATAAAGCCAGTAGCTTTTTCCACCTCTGCTTCTTCAAAATAAGGCATTAAATCTAGCAGGAAGGGTGCTCTGTAAGCACTGTAGGTTGAAGCATCCTCTGATGCTAAGGATCCTCATGTTGAGGAAGCTACTTCATTAAAGAAGTCTTTTAGTGTTTTGGCCAATATAATCTGTAATTAACATATTCACAGGTTAACTGAAAATGAAACATAAATATACAAAATAGTTCAGATAACAATGGACAACAATATCTGCCACTGAACTATGACTGTAGCACTTCCTTCTAATGAAAACTTTCAGTCATTTCAATAATAAGAACTTACTTTAAAATCCGAAATTAAAAAGCATCAACAATGTGCTCTTCTTCATTACTGCAAACTTGGGAAAATTTGCTATTTCTGAATTGCAACTGTATAGTTACATTGATGCAACTATAAAGTTGTAGCAAAAACACCAGCCCTTTTCTTTCTACAAAAGACTACCTTTTAATTTTCTGATAGTAGGAGAATAATTCTTACGATTCTACCTTCACCCAGGCCTTCAGGTTTTGAAGCAAGGACTTAAAACTCTAAATGGGGTGAGCTTTAAAAAGGATGTACCTTTTTGTGATTTGTAACAGATAAGCGCTCCTTTCCTCCCTCCCCCCCCAAAAAAAAAAAAAAAAAAATCAGTAAAAATGTTTCTTCCCAAAGGAAATATTAAGTATAAGCCTGGAATTCTTTGCATGAATTTACTTTCCTGGATTCACAGAAGCTCGGTTTCAATTATTGAAGTGCTGCCACTCACACACCTGCATACACTATGAATAAAGGCACTTCCTTGGGGAAAGGTAGATGCAGGTATAAATGCCCTGAGGTTTAGTAGGGACTAAAATGCACCCCTCTAAATAGTCTGCCTACAAACTATGTAGCAACGTGCACTGCCCTGATATTTTCACTAAAGTCATCTATATTTTCAACTGATCTCAATGGAATTTGAAATAGTTAGGTTTTGTCAGTGCTTGCCTTGCTGAACAGCCTGCAGTCTCTTGGTGACACAAGTGCCATGGCTCTGCCTGCTGATCTCAAGAATCTTATCTATTTTAGAGTAAGCCTAGGTGTTTAGCTGAGCAAGAGAAGAGACATCATAAGGTACGCAAAACAACAAGTTTCAGGTGCTCTGGGAAGTTTTTGTCTAGAATATTGTATGTTTAGACAATGTCAGGCAGGTAGGCAAGCAATGTGTTTCCTGATTGCTTGCCCAGACATAAATACACACATTTATTCTAATAAAAATTTATACTCTCAAATCTAGTGTTGAATCATATCCTCAGGTCTAACACAATTTGCAAGATTAGAATGACTTCATGATCTTCAGTTTCCATAGGTACTACAAAAGAAATCCACCGGCTGTGGTAACACATTCAGATCTTGCTCTTATGAGAAAAAACCCATGTGAAAATGAATAAATGAAAGTTTCATTAGTGTTAAAGAAACAAGGAAAACCAAAAGTTTATCCATTAGAATCTATTTTTCCATTTAAGATGCTTTGCTACATCTCAAACTTCCCCTAGCATAGAAAAGAACTTTGAAAGTGGGAAGAGGGGATGCAATACAGTCACTTCAAAAAGAATGGAATAAATAAAAAAAAAAAAACAAAACCAAAAAAACCAAGCACTACCTTAGGCCAGAGACAATGTTTATGTTTCCTTTCTAATGTTTAAATGAGATAGGGATATTCTGGAATACCATACTGAGAAAAATGTTGATGAAAATAAAAGAGAAAGAGAAGAAGAGATTTTGATTCCTGATACAATAGAATTTTTTATCTTGATATTTATTTTTTTCAAATTGTTTGCCTTATAACATTCTATAAGTAAGTTTTGATTGTGTATTTATGTGAATTAAAGATCTCCGCACAAGTTACTCAATAAAAAATCAATATAAAAAACCTAAAACAATTCAGGTGGCTTTAAATAAGTAATAGCCCAATTCCATTACTATTATTATATAGAATAATGACAGCATTCAGAGTTCATAAATAAGGATGCTCAATATAAAGAAATTATCTAATAAATTCTGAAATTTAAGGTAAATAAATGTTTATATCATTTGGCATACATTGACATTTGTATTAGAGGGAAAAAAGAAAATGGATCTGATATTTTATTACCAACTTAATGAGCTATAAAAAAATTGTTTAACCATAAAACTGACAGAGAAAATACCACTGTCTTCACAGCAGTGCATAACTGTAATTTAATAATTATTTATCTATTTATCACAGAATGGTTGAGACTGGACAACGCCACCAGAGGTCATCTGGTTCAATATCCCTTCTCAAGCTGAGAGCACAATACCTAGAGTACATTAGTTAAGATTGTGCCCAGGCAACTCTTGAATATGTCCAGGGAAGGAGACTTCACTGCCTCTCTGGGCAACTTATTCCAATGCTCGATCATCCCCAGTAAAGAAGTTCTTCCTCATGTTCAGATGGAACTTCCTGTGGTTTAATTTACATCTGTTGATTCTCATTAGCTGACAGCACTGAGAACAGTCCAGCCCCATCTCCATGGCACCCTACCTTCATATATGCTTATGTACACTGATGAGATCCCCCCTGAGCCTTCTGTTCTCTAGGAGCAGACCCAGTTTCCTCAGCCTTTCCTCATATGAGTAATGCTCCAAACCATTCATTATCTTGGTAGGCCTAGTAGCTCTTTCAAATGCAGTAGCCCAGAATATAATTTGCCTTATTTGCCAGAAAGGCACACTACTGGTTCATGGACAACTTGTTTCATCATTCCTGTTGAATAGGAACCAACTGTTTTGAATGAGCAATTAAACTATTAGGCAAAATGGATGGAGATTTTCCTTTTTCTTTTTTTTTTTTTTTTTTTTTTTTAATTTCTTTATGTTCTTCCGCTTTTTATCCTGCTGTAAATGACCAGTTCCTTACAATGAGAAAAGTGCATAGATGAAAAGAGGGGGCAGGTGAATCTAATAAAACTTAATCTCATCTAATCAAGTCATGTTCACTTTCTGTAAACAAAGGTTTCAGGCACTTGAAGAAGCCTAAAGGGAGTCAAAGCATGAGGGCGATAATTCACAGCACTTTTCCATTTGAAAACTCAGTTTAAGAAGCTTTCACCCATCTTTTGTATATAATTAAAAGAAGGACTATATTTGGTTAAATTTCTAGCTTGGAATAAAATGGAAATAGTGGGTTTGATTAATTTATTTGGTACAGTTTTCAAAATCTTCATTATTATCTGATTGCTTGTGGGTTTTTTTGTTTGGGTTTTTTTAGTTAAATTAATCTTTTGGTGCCATTTATTCTAATTTTTCATGTAATACAGTTGCAAATGCAGAATTAGGACTCATAGAGCCATAATTGATTTATTTTCCAGGGACTTTCACAACTTCCAGGTTAAACATCTATGGAGACTACACCCTATTCTAAGGACTTATTTCCTCTTCAGAAGCAGCTATGTAATACTGAACTGACATTATACTCTAGCACCTTTGAAGCATGCACCATTGCCAAAGTGAAACCTGAACACCACCCAACAAAGTTGGGTTATGTGGACACTCCAGAAGCATGGGTCAATGTAATATACATAACCCTCCCTAAAATGTTTAAACAGGGTTATTGCAGTAGAGATTATGTCACATTTACTGGATATGCTATTCTAAATACTTGAGATTTTTAAAAATCTGACTATAAATATAAATGAGATTTTAAATAATGAATACTTCTAAAATCAATTAATATCCTTTCTTAGTGCCCGCCCATTTCTTCAGTTTTACTTAAAAAAAAAACAAACAAACTAAGCTACTTAAGTTTTTTTTTATTTTTTGCTATTGTACAGATCCTATATACAAATCTTTTGACCAGTGGAATTAATTAATTTATGATGTTTAGAGTAGCCAGCAAAATAAGTACCAATCTCTTTATACACAGCGCCATAATACTGTCTCTGAATAAAATGATGTAGACTCCCTCTTCAAATGATCTTCCAAACCAGAACAAAAAACTGATGTAAACAAATATTTAATATGCGTGAGCTCCCATGACTCCCAGAAAATTGAATGATTATTTATATTGCTGCTGAGTACAGTAAAAAATATAATATTCCAAAGAAAGGATTCTGTTGTAATTAAAATCTATTATCCAGGGTCCTCTAGAAACATGTTTTCTGCCAGTTACTCAGAAAGCAGAACTGATTTAATGCACAAGTTATGGAAGTCTGTGAAACTGCAAGTCTTAAGGATAAATGTAAGAAAAAATAATTAAGTGGTTGGACAAGACAGCTGTTCAATTGCATCTATCTATTCCACATATTTATCAGTAAACTGGCAGGGAGAACTGAAGTTTCTCTGGTACCTTAATCAACTTCAGAAGGTACTAATTAAAGGGTTAGAATGGGGAGCAACAGGCAGGAAGAGCTAGCAGTAAATTAATGAAGTAGAGTCAAGAGAAGAAAAGTAACTGAGAAAATGATAGGAAACAGGAACAGATTAGAAGAGATCAGTAATTGGAAGTGTAATAGTGGGGAGGAAACTTGATTTGAGTGGTATGTGCGGACAAAGAGCTGTAAAAGAACTACTGTAACCCTTGTTTTCTTTTTCTTTTAACACAGACATTTCCTTACGCGCAATTAAAGTAGATTTAGGGGATTAAGAAATAAATGTCTCAGAGCCTGTGGGAATAGGGTTGTTAGATCCTAGTGTCTTGGCCACATTCCAGTTTGGATATTGCCCCAATTTTTTAAAGCTGCATATGGTAACTCTCTGTACTTCCTGTCCTAAACTGCCAAGTAGCCTTGCTTTATGTTGTCAAACAGCTGCTTATTCTTTAGTAGTTTGTGAGTCTTTGGTGTGAAAGATGGTGTATCCAAGAGTCTGGATCAAGTAAATTGCTTCAAGTTGCCAAAAGGAAGTTTTATATAGCAAAACCTGTAAAGGTAAAGCCTTCCCAGAGTTCCTGCTGCAATGGGTGTGTGCAGGGCAGGGGAAGGAACATATTCAATGCATTTGAATCAGCTCCTGGAAGCCAGACTTCTATTTTAGTTCTCATTGCACACGATGAACTTCTTTTTGGGACAAGGAAAGGATTTGGAGTCATTGTGATGAATCCAAGAGGTGGTGTTTGCATATGCTGTGTTGTGAGATTGGATTTTGATATAGCTATTTTCGTCCACTCAAAAGCATAAGGATTCTGAGTTTCTGAATTTGCACATCTCAATCAAGAGGGAGAGGGGGCAAAATCAATGCTGAGGCAGAACACTGACCTCCTTAAGTCTTTTTCTGAGCAGTGAACTGGGTAATGAATTGTGATATCATCTGTACAATTGTCATTAATGAGGAATTAATCCATCCCTTAGGAAGTAAGACCTGCTGGATATCATTAGTCAAAGTTGATAGACTTGCTTGCCAGGACAAATTTCTTCTGGCTATATTTACAAAGCACAAGCAGACATCTCAACTTCTGTGACTGCTTGGCTAGTGCAATAAAATATAGTTAAAATCTTGGTAACTAAAAGGGACGAAAGGGAGTCATAAAATAATTACTTCCTTTCTGTTTGCACCCAAGGCTCTTTTATAGTTTATTTCCTATCTGTATTTAACAGTTTCCACTAAGTTGATTCTCAGACCCATTATTCTTTTTCTGGGCCTTATTTGCTTTTATGTTTTCAAAGTGAAAAAATACCATCCTACCAAGAATGCTGTGGCAGGCTCTTATTTTATTGTAATTCTTGTTCTTGCCTAATAGCTTTCTCTTCTGCTTCATTCCTCCTAAGGTTGATGAGTATTATAATGGATAGTTTTGAGGGTTACTGGGTGAAGGTAAAGTTCAGACAGGTTGCGTTTGAATGACCTCCAGTGACAGTTGTAAATGGGGTAAACAGTTGTAATAAGGAGTTCAGGCTTACAATGGCCCACTTCACTATTTGGGGGGTTGGGGAGGGAGGAATGGTCTTTATTAGCTGAAGAGGTTGTGCTGCTAAGCAGCTTTCAGTTCACATGCTAACGGTTAATTTTAATGGACAGGTTGTGACATTATTCTTAAAGAAGTTAAAATAACATTTTCACAGCCTGAGGTAATATAAGAAGTCTTGCTGTAATAAAACACCCCATCTATACAATATGGGGAAAAAAAGAACTTTTACACAATAGAAATCTATATACAAAAGTGAAAGAACTCATTGTCACGCATTATATTTTGTGCTTATTAAAGACATTCTGAGACTTTTTGTAATATTAATGGTGCATCATTCTCTGGACAAGATTTATTTAGTGTTATAGAGGCATTAGTTAGAGTACCACTTCCCTTATCATATGTTGCTGCAGGAGACATGCAAATGTTAACACCCCTTAAGAAGCTGTAAGTAAATGCTTTCTTTTGTTGCTTTAGATTTTTTTCTGTTGTTGCAATAAACATTTAAGATTAAATTTATCATTTTCAACTGATTTTATTTTAAACTGGGTAGAAAAGTGGTATTCTTTGAAAACTGCATGTAAATGTTGAAGCATTAGTGCTGGTGTCAGTCCCACTGGGATTTTAGCAATTCCATGTGTGGATTTTTTCTGGTGATGAATGGAAAAATATCAGCAGCTATGTAATATGGAAAGGTTCCATGCACTTCCATGCAGTGGAAGCACGGATGCAAATGCGAATGCACTTTTTCTAAACATTTTAGTAGGAAGAATCTTAAATTTTTTTTTTTGTGTGTGTGTTTGGTTTTTTGTGGGTTTTTTTTTGTTTGTTTGTTTTTTGTGGTTTTTTTTTTTTGTTTTTTTTTTTTTTTTTTTTTTTTTTTTTTTTTTTTTTTTTTTTTTTTTTTTTTTTTTTTTTTTTTTGTTTTTTTTTTTTTTTTTTCCCAAATGTAATTCGGTCTTTAAAAACAGATACAAATATAATCTTATAATAATTACTTTACCACCTTATTTTATGGCAGAGGTAGGATTGTTTGAATGTCCTAAAATGTTATTTTGATGCCTGTGCATATCTGATTTTTTTTTAACTGATGTTCTAAAAAGGCATTATGTCATTGCAGTTATTTAATCTTAAACTTGACTCCAGCTTAGTCTAGCTTTTGTTGGCAACCATTGTACAGTGATTGTCTTGACAATGAACACAGTCTACTTGCAAGAGAGAATCACAAATACAAGCAATGTATCAAAATTTTGTCCAGTATAACAACGTTTAGCATACTTCTCTGTATGAATTCATGAGTAATAAAAGAATGTTTGTGGGAGCTGTGTAATTACCTGTTTTATTACCAGAAGCCTGCACCATTATTATCTGTATTGATGTGGGCAGGAAGGCCCAAGCAGTATAGTTAAGAGAAATATGCTATTTCTATGATCTAAGTTACCAAGGAGATGATGCATGCCAGTCATAAAGGAACAATTGCCATGACTTGTTTTCTCAGCCAACTGCATGCTGTTTGGCAAGTTAACAGGGGAGAATTACACGGGTTATATATAATGGAATGTCTGAACAGCTGCTGTAGTGAGAGCAGTCAACAGGTTTGTCAGCTTTTAGAGTAATTAGCCCAGCAGGAAATCCATTCCCAGGTGGCTACTGGAAAGTATGAAGTCTGGTGAGGCCATGAAGGGCGAGAAAATGAGAGGGGAGATGTATGCAAACATCTCTTTCTTTTTATAGAACAACAAACAATTCCCTGAAATGTATGAAGTTGAAACATAAGAACTGAAATACTGGTTCAGTCCATTCATCTATGTAGATCCGAAGCCTGTCTCCAGTACAGGTCATAAGCAGGTTCTTGGGGAAGAGGGTGGACAGAAAAGTGAATGGCTTTCTAATATGTTTTCAGATTCCATCTGATTTCATCTCAAGGGATTTCTAGAATCCCATATGACTTCTCTACTTAATTACCCGCAGTGCAAAAGTTTTCCAGTGGACATCCAAACTTCTCATGAGCCTTCTAAACTCTTTGCAATTGCTGTGTTGTTTAGAAAGAAGTACCACAGCTCTGCTGCCCACTGCATGAAGAAACAATTCCCTTTCTGAACTTGCACCTTACATGTCTCCACTAATGGTCTCTTATTCTTTTACCGAAAGAGATGAAGAACTGTCAGCTCCTATTCCTTCTTTTGCTAATCATTTTGTGTACTACTCTTATATCCCTCTTTTCTCAGGCTATGTCTTTCCTATGTTATCCCATATAATATTATACACAGAAATAATTTAACAGACTTTTTATTTGCTTTGCCTTTCTTTGAAGTTAGTTACGGAATGAAATTACATTTGATTGGGTAAGTGGAGTGATCACAATCTCATCTTTGCTCACTTTATGTAAACTAGCTTATATAGGCTGTAGTAGATGAACCAAGAAAGAAAGATATACTGGAGGATCTCTTTGGTGATTAGTTACAGAGAAGCTCAAGAAAATAAATTAATACAAATGCCTAAATATAATTCTTTGCTACTAACTCAGTTCAAGTCAGTATGCTCTAGAGGACCTACATTTCATAGCACCACATTGACGCAGCAGTAATTGTCTTTTTTTTTCAGATGGCTAAGTGCTGGAGAGGGACTAAAAAGTGTACATGAACTTCTTTTACAAGAAATCTATCAAAAACAGAAGTGAACCATAACTGGAGGCACTCCCTTGTCAAATCATGAACGAGCCTGGTTAACCCCAACAAGAATTTTATATTATTGTTCAAATATGTGTCTAATCCAGCTAAGCTACTGCCCAGTACAGGCAATTGGAAAACAGGAATCCTTACAGATGATTCAGGAATAAAAGCAGCTCACTGTGGGTAGGAACCAGTGGGTGTAATACAGGGGAAAAATTGATTCAACTGTGCATGCGAATCAGGGATAACTTGGAGAGAATTTCAAAGAATTGTTGTTACCCATATTGTTTAATGAACAATTTAGTAATTGGTCTCAAGAAATTTACTTAATTTATTCCCAATAAAACCTATAGAGCAACTTCACATTTCAAAGAAAAGATAATGTAGTGTGTTCTGTGGTCACACCCATGGAGATGGGACTAATGAAGTGAAAATTCAAAGGCATACAAAGGATTCTGTATAATGATTTTTAAGATAAGGCACATTAAAATGCTTTCAGATTTCTTCATAAGCAACTTCTTAATGGAAAAGAAAAATACAGTAAAAACTACCACATTCTACATTTTTTTTCTACATGCATACACACTTCAAATACAAATACATGTGGAAGTAATATAATAGAATTGTAAATGCTACTAATGGATATTTTATGCTTCAGAGAAGTGTTACAAATTAGCTATAATTAACTGCACTACTTCCACTAATAGAGTATGTTTTCTTTGACCTCTGATTTTTTTCAGGATTTCATTGAAATAAATTAATTAAAGAATAGCTTTCTACCTTATATTTTGAATATGTTCCTGCACATTATACTTTCCCTTTGTTATTAAACAGAAAAAAAAAAAAAAAAACATGCATTTTTCTACTGAGAGTTTTGGATGAAACATTACCCTTGATTTTAATGCTCCTTCATACTTAATATCAATTTCAGTAAAACTACTATATCTCTGTACCAAATACTAAAATGCAACTGTCATTGTAAATTCACTTTATAGCAGTTATTAAATATAATTTCTTGAGTGGTTAGTATTGGCACTTGCACAAAAAGCATCACAAATAAAGCAAATTTTCAGGTACCAGAACTGTATTTTGAGATGTAACATTTGGCCCATTGTTTATTTATGGCTTGCTGTTGTTGCTGTCATTGATTTTTAAAACTTTAAGTTTGTGTGGCTATTCTTAGGTACCTGCAAATATCCTTATACCATCAAACATGCATAAACATCCTTGCAAGAGTAATTTCAGGAAAAATATTTTTTTTTTTTCACTCTACCTGGAATACTAAGAATGAAGTATCACCTACTGTAGGAGAAGATCAGGTTTGAGACCGTCTAAGGAATCTGAAGGTGTAAAAGTCCATTTGACCTGGTGAGATTCATTAAAGGGTCATGGGGGAAGTGACATATGAAGTTGTTAAGCCACTATGCATCAGATTTGAAATGTTGTGGCACCTCAGTGAAGTTCACAATAACTTGAAAAAGGAAATCATAACTGCTATTTTTAAAAGCAGGAAAAAGGAAGACCCAAGGAACTACAGGCTAGTAAGTGTCACCTCGGTGCCTGGTAGGATCATGGAAGAGTTCCTCCTGGCATCATCCACCTGGGCTGATGCAAAGCATTTGATATTATCCCACACAACAGGCTTGTCCCTAAACTGTAAATATGCAGGAACTTGGTGGGTAAGGAATTGGCTGGGTGGTTGCATTCAATGAATTGTGGTAAATGGCTTGTTGTCCAAGTTGAGACCAGTGTTGAGTGGTGCTCTTCAGAAGGAGGCACTGGGACCAATAATACTGGTGCTGAAGTGCTAGCATCTTTGTTGACAACATGGACAGTGGGATTGAATGCACCTTCATCAAGTTTGCCAGTGACACCAAGATGTGTGTGGTGTTGTCAACACACTGGAAGGAAGGGATGCCAATTAGAGGGACCATGACATGCTTGAGAGGTGGGCCTGTGTGAACCTCATAAAATTCGACAATAGCGAGATCCTGCACCTGGATTGTGGAATAGTAAGTACTATTTCCACTTTCCGATCAGTTCTTAATTTCCACAGACATTACATTTGAGATGGGTCACATGATGTTTTGTCAAAAAAGGAAAGACCTCAGTGTTTCTCAGTGAATGCACTGGGGCATGTAGAGATGGCTAAAGGCTGGAAGCTGGGATAGATGGAATCACCACTTCATAGTAATCATGGTTCAAAAAAGACTGGTTTCCGAGAAAACTGGCTTTGAGTTCTTCTCAGACAGAATTCCCTTACATATTAGAAAAACATCTAAACTAAGAAGGGATACAGTTACTTTGATACTGAATATTGCAAAACCTAGCTTTTTTGGTTCCTTTCCCATAGCCACATCTGAATTTTAAATTAGGCAAATAAGCTGCTTTTACAATGTAGAGGGAGAATTAAATGCCTCAGAAACAGATCCAAAACAATCAACATGCTAGAAAACAGATTTAGGCAAGAGCAGGCAGCAGCATTAAACTACAAACTTTACAGACTGTTAGGCAACTCCTTTTCATACAAATGTTTGTTTTATACTTTTGTATTGTGCCATCAATGACATCATGGTATCTAGATATTTAATTGCATTATGCCATGTAAATTCATTCCATATATCAAGTATCAAATCAGATCTAAATACACTGCACAATTTTTAAATAAAGCCATGCATAATGCATAGCTAATTATTTGTAGAAAATATCATACCATTACAGCAGGCTTAAAGTAGTTATCAACAGAAAATAAGATATTGAATGAGAAAATAATATTTTCTGCTGTGTTGGTAGTCTCTCTTAATGCACATTACTAAATATCCAGCCCAGAAATGAAGCATAAGGGCTTATAAGACTCTACTTCATCCTGCTGGTTAGGCATTCCTGGCAGAAAAGTAGGAAATGAAATGTCTTTACACTTTGTGCATGAAAAGTACTTTAGAAACCTGGAGCCCTGATTTATTATATTCTTTGGAGATCTTTGTTTTTTTTTTACTAATTTTTCCATTAGCAGCTCAGCAGCTTTTGGAGAAACTTTTTCATGCTAAGAGTGTACTGATTGCTGGTTTAAACGAAAAATATCCTCTTTTCTGTTATCACCTTATCCTGTCATGGTAGGCAATCTTCAGCAAGCTGTATTTCATTTCACTTTTCTGCTTTATGTTGTGCCATATTTTATTCACACTTCATACTCTTATTACATGTCTAATATTTTTTTACTCAATAAGCTTGCAGTTGTAGTATTTGTAGCTCAGGCACTCATAAATTGAATTCTAAGAATTACTGGACTTGCAGTTTTGTGTTTCAGGGCATAATACCAGTGTCTATTTCTTTAAAAATAGCTCCACTTCAACTCCTTTGGCTTATTGAATATTAAGGAACCTGTAAGATGCAACCTCTGAGGGTAAACTGGGTGGAGATGCTTGGTAGGATTTAAAAAAAAAAAACAAAACCAAAACCAAAAAAACAGCCAAAACTGATACTGCTTTGAAAGGAAAAGAAACCAGATAGTGGCAACAGCAAAAGCTGACAGCTGAATACAACACAGCTAGAAAATTCTACAAGAGTTAAGTTCCTTGTTGGTTTGCTTCCCTGCTGTTTTGACAGTGATTTAGGTGAGTCTGGAGAGAAAATTACTAGGAAGAATGCCCTGGGCAGTAGTTCCATTTGGAAAACTGGGAGTATGCAGTCTGCAGTAAAAAAAAAAAAACATGAATATCCAGAGCAAGCTTACTAAGTGAGGTGTTTTAGAGTAAACTGCTGGCATCTGAGTATGATGAAGACTGAATTCTACACAGAAAAACAAAATCATATTGAACATTTATCTCAGGACACAATCTCTCAGGAGACTGGGGAGGTGCTACTGAGCAGAAATAATTGACAACGAAGAGCATAAAAAAGATTAGGATGACCTTTTTAATTTTAACTAAGCTTGTCATTTCACTGAAAGGAAAAAAAAAATAAATCAGACAAAATGACTGAAAAGTAAAAAGTGGCTGAAGGATATATGTGTAGTCACTGAAAAAGGCATCTATTAAAAAGGAGGTATTTAAAATTAATCTTGTGTGGAGATAAAGTTCTTCACATGGTGTTCAGCTGCTTCAGCTAGATGCATTAGTAATTATGAGAAGTTTTGTTTCACTTGGACTGTGTCACTTATGTTCTGAATGATATTTTCTCTAAACTGGAGAAGCATGGATACGATGGATAGAGCACTCAGTGGATAAGGAATTGGCTGGATGGTCACACTCAAAGAATAATCAGTGGCTCAATATCCAAGTTGAGACCAGTGATGACTGTTGTTCCTCAGGAGGTGGTACTGGGACAGGTGCTGTTTAACAGATCTATCTATGACATGGACATTAAGATTGAGGGCACACTGTGCAAGCTTCCCAATGACATCAAGCTGTGTGGTGCAGTCAAGATGCTGGAGGGAAGAGGATACTATCCAGAGTGACCTGATAGGCCCGAGAGTTGGTCTTGTGCAAACCTCATGAATTTCAACAAGGCCAAATGCTTCAGTTGGGTCAAGGCAATACAAAGTACAAATATAGGCTTGGCTGAGAATGGATTGAAAGCAGCCCTGAGGAGAAGGACCTGGGGGCTTGGTTGGTTGTTGAAAAGCTCAGCATGACACTGCAATGTGCACTTGCAGGCCAGAACACCAATCATTAAAGAGACAGTCACTTTTTACTTTGTAAGTCGCAAATATTTTGTTAATAAATCAGTATGCTAGTTGGTTATCACTAAGGAGTATAAGAAAATCCAGAGATTAAGTAGCTATTAGTAGCAGTGCATAAAATTCTCTTAACAATTTCCTCTGTAAAAAAGTGTGTGTGTGAATAAAAAATATTACGTCAATCCTTTGAAAGCTTTCCATGAGGGATGCAGGAAATTATAGGACACTGAAGCCTCACACTTGTGCAAGGCAAAACAGCCAAAACAAGTTAGTAGAATTCTATTGCTCTACTAAAACAGAACTGGTGGACAATGGGGTAAATGCAATCCACTTAAATGTGAGTCAATAGGGGTTTAGTAAAGGGAAATGTCTTGTAAAACCCTTGGAGTTCTTCAGAAGGATACAGATTATACAATTGGACTTCAGAATGGTTTTTTGGCATAATCCTTCACTAAATGACTAAAGAATGTTTGCAGTTATGAGATAAAAGCTTAGCTGAATAGTTGTTTCAAAAACCAGGAAATAGAAAGTATAGGTTAATATTCTTGCGTTTCCATGAAAGTAGCTTATAACTGGAGTTCTGCCCTGAGCTGTGGTCTGGGAACATACTCATGGCTGTTGAACATACTCATACATATGATGGGGAAAAAAAGAGTGATTAGTGGTATGACAAAGTTTGCTTATACAAAATTACTCATCATACTGAGGATGAAAAGAGGACATGAAGAATTGTGCCTGAACCTCATGAGACAGGTGAATCAATAACTCACATAAAATTTAAGCAGACAAATATAAATTGGTGTTAAAAAAGAAAGCAATCCTTTTTTCCTTGATTAGCATATGAAAAGAAGAGCTCTAAGATGAACATAATCAGAAATGAAATGCTTAAGTTAGGTTGATTCATTATGGCTTTATCTATACTTCAAAAAGTCAAAATATCCCAACACTGGCAGATATGACACAGGAGTAAATGAGGCATGTGCCCTTCAGAAAGGACAGACAGAGTCCAGAGGGGATATCTAGAGCATTTCCAATAGACAAATTTGTAGGCATGTATTTTGGCAACTGGATTTCTTCATGGATCCCCTTTGATCTTGCCCTATTTGAAGTTCACACATGAACACATACAGCTAGACATCTTAATTTTAATGCTTCTAGTCACACTGTATACCTCCCCATGTTGTCCATTTATGATCTTTTTTTGTTTTTAATAACTGCAAAGTTGTAGACTTCTGGGAGTGATATGCCATTTTTCTGTGTCATCTTTGCCTGTGCACCTCAGCCTATTTGTGACTCAATTAAAAAGAAATATCTTAAATGAAAAAAAGTGACTGCTGTGCCAATGATCCTGTTCTGCATGAAATCTATTCAAGACAAAAAGAGAAGCAAAACTTGCTGGCTTTTCTAAACTTCATTAGTTAATGTCTATTTTTTGTATCTATGGCTGGTAGCCCCTGTTGTAGTGACAGTAATGGTAGAATGGTAATTAAACCTCCAGAAAACACTTATCCCAAATAATCGTGGAATCATTAGTTCATTCAGTAATGACAGATTTTTAAGGTGTTCCTGAGATATTTTCTGAGAGCAGTATTGTATGCCATTCCATCACAGAGAATTCAACTGCAATAGCAACTCCAATAGCATTTAATAGTATTGCTGGAGCTGATCTAAGTGACTGCAGAGGTGTGAAAGGAAAGAAGATAAAAGTGAACTACTCCCATGTGAAATCAAGTATTTACGATATGTGGCAGATAATCCTGTTGTCAGGCGAAGAGCGATGTGTGGAAAGGAAATGGCTGTGTTCTCACAACTAGCAGAATACTGAAAGCATGTAGGAAAAAGTAATTTATAGCAGCTGCTAAGGTCTAGCTGCAAGATACTGCATGGAAAAAAAGGGAAAAGGTAGGAAATTACCTTCTCTAGGGAAATTGACTCATAAAAAAAGTTACATGTGACAACATGAGAGAAGAAGGTGTGTATCTAATCTCTCTGTTTCAATCTGCAGTTTATATCCCTGATTAGCTGTAGCAGATGAAGGAAGGTAAGAGTAATTAAAGATACCAGTTTTCATATACAGCTTGTTTACAGATTGCAGTTTCTAAGATATTATGGCAACTAAAATAAATGTATGAATCTTTTTCCTGAGGTTTATTTTTCTATTTGCAAAATAGTCTGATGTTTTTTAACATCTTTTTTGTTACTCTGTTGATCAACTGCGGAACTCAGGGAACTTCCAGTTTATGGGAAATGTTGTTTTCTTAGAATTTGACTCAAATTTGGCTGTAAGCTTCTAGGCCTCTGCTTCTGCAAGGTCTTTAATACCTATTTCACTGAACATCTGCAGAAGGTCTTCCAGGCTCTGTGGCAGCCAGAGTAACATTTACACTGACATGGCATTACAAGTCTAGAAAGACTTTTTCAAGATATGTAGTCTGTATGCCCCACCTCTAAGATGAAGTTTCAAAATTCAAAACATTAAGAATGTTGCCCATAGCCATGACTTCCCAGGTAATTAATGAGAACTCAAGAGATGAACTTTATTTAGACACCAGAATCTTCTGGTTTGTTTATTCTGTTGTAAGGTATATGAAAACTGGCATCTTCTATTACTCCTAAATCACAGACTCTGTAATGGTAAGATCTTGGCTCAGAATTGGACTGCAAGACAAAAGAAAGAGGAGAAGCTGTTAAGAATCTATCTTTCTTCCACTATAAAAAAACCATATTTGAGTGGAAGTCAACAAACCTCCATCCTGGAAATTATTTTTCCTCTTTTCTAGGTCTGTATTTTCAATTACAAATATCACATTCCCTTTATGTTAGAAAGACAGATGTGTATGCTCCTTTCATCTTCACCTGAAAATATATCTGTAACCTGAAGCATATGTCCGTTTTTAATTTGTGGCTGTCTTTTTAGACACATCAGGGGCTGTCTACCTGGCCGCATGACTGCCCTATTGCAATGTTTGTTTCACTAGCAAATGTTTACAGCATCAGAATAAGCAGAATGCAGAATACTGGGAGAGTTTTCCTTTTTGCAGGAAGCTTCCTTCCCTAAGGTGTCACATCCGTAAAGTGTTGGTATTTTCAGTTTTTTTACAATGGGTAACACCTGTTGATGCTTTTGTGTTGGGAAAAAAAAAAAAAAAAAAAAAGACATGAACTGGCAGAAAAAAAAAAAAAAAAAAAAAGCAAGAACACAGTTTTCTGGCTCTTTTGACCTCCATAAGCACCAGATGCATTACAGCTGGAGCCTGGAAAAGTCATCATGTCATCATAAGTTCCATAATAAATGCAGTGCAAGTGTGCAGCCTGCAGGCAATTCATATGAAGGTGATTTGGTGTCAGAAAAGATGGCATATAGAGGAACGAATCTCTAGGTCATTAAATAAATCCATCAGTCGGTAAATTGCTAGTGGAAGTTTCTACAAGGGTAAGAAATGTGTATAGAGGATGTAAAAGAGAAAATTTAATAGGAAACAAAGTAAAACTTTAAAAATTTACCTTAATAATTATTTCCAAAAGCTACATTTTGTATTTTGATCAGTCTCCTCATTTTCCTCTTTTTGCCTTCAGTCACTGAATAAAAATACTTACATGATTGATAAAAAGTGCATGTGAATACGTGCTCTGACAAGTGTAATTGTTGTGAATGATAAGATAGGTCAAATTGCTTGTAACAACATAACCTTTGGATGTTGGTTTTTTTCATGGTTACAGTAATTTCATTCAGAAACTTACAACTGTGCTTAACCCATTAATTTGTGGCCTATCAGGATAATGCATGTGTATAATCTTCAACTATAACATAATGATAATGATATTGCCAGTTCTACAATTCTCTTACTTCTCTCTCTTTCATGTCCTACTACCCTTTCAAATTGTGTAATTACTGGGAAGCTTCTAAAGGTGTCTTTAAATGAAGGGAACATTTAAAGAATTTAAATCATTTAGAGCAAACCGTTTTAAACTTTTCCTCCGTTTGGCCCCTATTCAAATTCTAGAAGCTATCGCTAGTTTGAACCATGGTATCCCTGTAAGATACATCACGGACCAGTCACTTGTGTGCTCAGCTGCGATGGATTGTGGCAATTTGTTTTGTTTGTTAATTTTTTTTGTTAGCTCTATCAGCTCAAACACTATCTGCGCATGAAAGTATTTCGCGATTACAAAGGTTCCCTGGCAAAGGCAGAGAGCTAGAAGACAAAAATGTACATTAGCAGCCAAGATATGAACAAGAAAACTGATGGGCCACCAGAGAGATAAAAGCAAAAGGGAAATTGTTGGAACTCATTATGATGCTTCTCTCCAGAATTTATTCCTCACTCTTGTGCAAATTAATTTCAACCTACTGACCTTCAGACATGCTGGAAAACTCTTCTGTTTGATGACAGCCTCTGAGAGAAATTAGAAAAAAAGAGAGAAACAGTTACCCTGAGGTGATACAGTAATTGGCAAGGTTTGCATAGACTTAGTTCTGTTTGTTTGTTTGTATGAAGCTGGGAACTTTTATCTTATGTATGGTGTAGCTAGTCCTGTAAAAATAATTTAATGATGTAGTGAGATGATAAGACAGAAGGAAAAAAATAAAACAGAATCAACTCTTGTGATTTTTTTGTTTTCTGCTATCAGAGTTTGCTTATTATTTTATATTATGAAAGTTTTACACTCTTTTCCATGTATCTTGAATAAATGTGGCATGTGATTTGTATGGGTCTAATTCTGGCATTATTTACTGAGAAGAAATAGAGTACAGACCAGATGATTTGACTTTAAATTTCTATTCTATGTATTCTTCCAAATAAAAGCACAGTAGGCTAGAATCTTTTGATATATTTATTTATAAGAGCAAATTTTGTGTGATGGTCATCCTTTGTATAGGAAGGTACCACTTCACAGATATTTTGTGGTTACACTGATGGCATCAGAAAACAACCAGATCACCTCTGTCATGTGCTCCTGTACACAAAGCTGTATCCCATACTGTGCTGTTTCTACACAGGAAAGATTTTGGAAGTACAGCAAGTATGACAGCGAGCCACAGCTAGGATAAAGACTTAGACTGGAAACAAATTGACAAAACAAACAATGTGAAATTAATACACACATCTAATTGTAATGGACATTTAATATTAGAGTTAGTAATGAGGCATAAACATACAAATTCCTTCTGCACAGAAAGCAGAACTATGCAATATTTTCATAGGATAAAATAAAAGAGATATTTCTGCACTCTGAAAGTAAGTGGTGGGTCCTTCTACTCAGGTGACATTGTTGGTAAAAAGTGAAAACCAGCACTTTTTATTAGAATGCATTCAATGATATAGCAGTATCTTTCAGCATTATAGGTAGGGTGAAGCAATAGAAAGTAAATTTTGCTAATAAAATGCATCCTTGAATGCTGCAGTGCATGATAAGCCATTGCAACTCTCACCTGGAGTGCAAATGAACCATTTGGATGATTGCAAGTTAGAGAAGGTTAAAGTCTGAAGAAGGCTGCCTGATTAAACAAGTACTTTTTTTGTAGGGAGGACATAATTTAGGGGCTTTGGAGATAGGTGTGTTTGTTGGTTTTGTTTTTTTTTTTGTTTTTTTTATTATTATTTTTGCTACTAGTTGATAAAATAGTTTTATTTTCCTCTTCAATAAGATCATATTTATAATATTTCCTTGATAATCACCTGACAGTCATGATTCTCAGGTCAGCAGATTTTTAGGAATGCAATATCTACCATTTTCAAGGTAATTTTCCAGGCCCTGCTGACACTAAGAGCCTTGACCGTTCCTTTCCAGCTTCCCCAGGGGTTCCCTGTTCTTGGTCCATGACCCAAGACCCCATGTCAGTCTCCAAGGACCATCAGACCCTGCTTCAGCGGTGCTGCTTGTCTCCAGCTCCCTGTAGCCTTGCTTTGCCTGTCAATGAGTCCCACATAGATAAGCCCAGCTGAAGCCCCCATGTCCCAGCCTTGTATTAGCTTATGTCCCTGTCCCCAGGGATATGCTTGATGTCCTGTGGCTGGGGTGCCCTGATGTTCTGTGACTGCTCTGCTCCTGGATGGGGTGGCAGGATGGGCCTCAGCTGCCAATCCCTGTCCTGATGGCCCTCGGCCCACAGGGAGCTGCTGTCCTGCGTTACACCCAGACAGTAGATACTGGGTCATTGTATCTGTGGAAAACTAACTAAAACAGAACTTGAAATAGCTTTCAGACTGTTATTTTTGTACAGAAAGTGGTGCATACTGTTTAGACTTCTGTTATGAAAGTGTCTACTCAGAAATTCTGAGCTCTTAGTAATCCTATCTGAAGTCTTAGATTATTTTCTTTTATTTTTCCGAAGTTTCCTTCCTCATTTTAAAAATGCACAGTTGTATCATTCAGTCAGATTCATAAGTTATATTACACATATGGATAAAAAGAGTTGGCATGGAAGAGGAAAAGCAAGAAAAGGAGGATTAACATATTCCAAAACAATCATTTTAAAATTATGTTAAAGCTATTTGTTTTCTTGAACTTGTACTGAGAATTGAAAGTATTTGCAATAACATTATGAATGTCCTTATCTTCATCCTCTTTTCCCCAACCCCTGCTCCCAAAGAGATGGGGAGGAGGATCGAAAGAATGTAACTGTACTGGTTGCGATAATAACAGTCCAGTAACTAAGGTATAACACAAAACCACAGCTGCTACCACCAGTAATAATAATGACGAGAAATAACAAGGGAAGAGAATACAACTGCTCACCATCTGCTGACCAATAACTCGCCCGACTGAGCAGTGATCTAACCCTCCCTGATAACTGCCCCCAGTTTTTGCATCCTGGGCATGACGTACTGTGGCATGGAATACCTCTTTGGTCAGTTTGGGTCAGGTGTTCTGTCTCTGCTTCCTCCTGTCTTCTCCTCCTCCCTGGCAGAACATGAGACTCAGAAAGTCCTTGGTCAGACTAAACATCTGAGCAGTAACTAAAAACATTGGTGTTATCAGCACTGTTCCCAGGCCAAAAGTCAAACCACAACACTGCACCAGCTACTAAGAAGGAGAAATATGACTGCAACTGCTGAACCCAGAACATGGAAAAAAAAAAAATGTAGAGAGACTGTATTCCTTCCTTAAATTTTAGTTTTGGACACAAGAAATATGCTTAATAGTTTGGCCAATATGTCTGTCATTTACAAATATAAAAAATACAACTGGAATTAACCTCAAGTCATATAAATGCTTCCTTTACTTTCAAATTAACTATGTTAAAACTCTTCCTACCAAGTATTTGTTAAACCTGTCCTTAAAAACCTCCTGTAATGGAAATGTTTCTCTTATTCCCTGTGGACACTAATAATAAATTATTCCCTTCTTTGCAACAACAACCCTTAGTCTTCTACAGACTAAACAGTCCTCATACCCACAGCCATTCTTTGTAGGTCATGTTGCTTGTGCTTCTGCACATTCTTGTTTTATGCCCTCTGGATTATGAGAAAGCGGAACCTTTTTTCTTTCAGTCTTACAATCCACACTCACATTTAAATATTGCAGAACTTGTCTCCTTTTATGCTGCAATTTGACACTGATTTATGTTAAGATTAGAAACTGTCAAAGACAGACTGAAGAGCTCTGCTCAAAACTGCCTGTCATTTTGATGGCTAACCTCTGATTTATTCAGCTTGTACAGTTTTCCATCAAGCTTCACTCCCACTCTATCGCTTTTGCTTTATTTTTTACCAGGTGTCCTAAGTGTTATTTTAATGCCATCTGAGCCAATGTTAAAAGTTAGAAAGAGATATTAAGTTATACTTCTCTTTCCTCATAAGACATATTTCTTTTTCCTTTTTTTTTTTTTTTTATTGCATTGCTCAGAAGAATTTGTTCTTAACACCATCGTTCATTTTCCAAAGGCTATAAATAGATCAGTTGATGATTTTTTTTTTCCACAGTATACTTCAGGGAACTAAGATTAGACTACAAGATCAGGAAGCTTGCTCCCTTTCTCTTCCTTCCTTCTCCATTTTTTACAGCTGCATACTATATATCTTCCTTTTCTGCTCCAAAAAAAAACAGGTGTCCTCCAAGATTCCTGAAAGTAACAGCAAAACACTCAGAGATTCCTTTGATAAATTCTTTCTTCCTCCAGGTGAATTTCACTGCATTTAATAGTTTGAAATGATCCAGTCATTAGTGTATGAACACCAATGTTAAAAATGGAAGAGGAATCTCTTCATACTTCATTCAAATATTTTGCATAGCTATTGGGAAATCCTGCATCTCAAAAGGAGCTGGGAGCCAAGGTGAGAGTTTTCAACCTCAGAACAGCTCTCCTTTTTCAGTGAGCATACAGGAGACATGGGAAACTTGAGGTCGCTGAATTCACAATTCAGCCAGAGCTGTGATCCAGCTCTGAGAGCATCTGAGATTAATGGTACTGCTTAGCAGTCAGCTTGCCTCTGGGGTACAGTTTCATAATCAGATTCAGACCGTTTAAACTGTACTGATGTGAAAAGAAATAATTCAGCCTTACCCCTGTGTGTCTTCTGGGAGCAAGAGCAGGACTCTTCTTGGAGGAAAGGTATGGTCTTAGATTGACATGAGCAGACTAAACCAAAGAGGAAGAGCATGAGACTCTCCAAACAGTACTTCTGCTGTAATGGAAAGTTAAATAATTTTTGCTGAGTTCCTCTAGAAATGTTGACTGCAGCCATATCTTCTCCCTTCCTCTTAGGCACTGGTAAGACAGGCAGCTGCATACTGTCACACTTAGGTACATCTTACGTGATTAGTTATTAACTGAACATTGAGAAAGGCTGGCATGCTCATGTCAGTAGGAAGTTTTCTGAAGATTAAATACAACAGTTACTAGATAAGAAGGGACTTAGTTGTCCCACCAAAATCAGAGAATGCCTACTTAGTGAAGAGATACGTTTTCCAGATTGAATTTATTATGTGTCTGATCTATGAAGTGGTGTACATGATGATGTTTACGTTTGAAGGATGATGAAACCCATGTGTGGTATGGATTTATGGTAAGAAAAAGCAAAGATAAATGAATAATTTCTTTTAATATTTAGCAGAATACATAATGCTTTATCGGAATACATAAACCTCTCAGAATATGGGGTGACAAAGCTAATATATTTTTCCCTTTTGAAGTGAATATACCAGTATATCCTGGGAATGCTCAGCTGGAAAGCAGATTTGAAGACAAGGATAAGAGTCCTGTTGGACACCAATTTGAAAGTGAACCAACAGTGTACCCCTGTGGCAAAGAAGGCTAGTGGTATCCAGAGGTACATTAGGAAAAGGACTGCCAGCAGGTGAAGGCAGGTGATCCTTCCCCTCCACTGAGCACTGGTAAGGCCACACCGGGAGTACTGTGTTCAGTTCTGGGCTCCTTAGTACAAGAGAGACATGTGCCTAGTAGAACAAGTCCAACAACGAGTCACAGAGATGATGGAGTAGAGTACCTATCCTGTGAAGAAAGGCCGTAAGGCCTGTGACTATTTAGCCTACAGAGAAGGCGGCTCAGTGAGGCTATTCTCTCTCTGTATAAATACCGAAATGGAGGGTATAAAGAAGACAAAGCCAGGCTCTTCTCCATGGTTCTGAGTCACAGGACAGGAGACAATGGGCACAAACCAAAATGCATAAGTTTCCATCTGAAATGAGGAAAGACCTCTTAACTGAGAGGGTAATGAAGCATTGGAACAGGTTTCTTAGACAGGCTGTGGAGTCTCCATTCATGGACTTCTTCAAAAATCATCTGGATATGGCCTTAGGTAACTGGAATTGGGTGCCCCTACTTTAAGAATGGGAAGTGGACTGGGCGACCTCCAGAGGTCCATTACAACCTTAGCCATTCTGTGATTCTACAAAATTTCTCTTTAAAAATTTGCTGTTGTAGATCAGTGCAAGAACATAGAGCACTGATGGCATTTTCTTGTATGTCATAGACTCACAGAATGCTTTTGGTTGTAAGGGACATTAAAGGTCATTCAATTCCAACCCCCCCAACACAGTCAAGGACATCTTCCACTAAACCAGGTTGCTCGAAACTCCATACAACCTGGCCTTCTGCACTTCCAGGGATGGGGCAGCCACATCTGCTCTGGACAACCTGTTTCAGTGCCTCACAACCCTCACAGTAAAGAATCTCTTTTCAATACCTGTCACTTGGAGGTGCGAGTTAACATCAATGCGTTCCAGGAACCTCCTGGATTTCTCATGCCCTGTTGTGTTTTCCCACCGACAGGTATCAGGGTGGTTGAATTTCCCCATGAAGACCAGGACATGTGAATATAAGACCACACCTATATGTCTGTAGAGGGCCTCATCCACAGTCTTCCTAGTCAGGCAATCTGTAGCAGATCCACACTATAATGTCCCCTGTCCCTGCACTCCCTTTATTCCTGACCCACAAGCTCTCAGTTGGCTCCTCCTCCATTCCCAGGTGGAGTACACTGCACTCCAGCTGGTCGTTGACATAGAGGGTGACACCCCCTGTTTATCTCACCTGCCTGTACTTCCTAAAGAGCCTGTATTTTTCCATTCAAACAGTCCATTTATAGGAGCAATCCCACTTAAATGTCTCCATAAGGTATGTCACTCTTGTGGGAGTTGGGATCTCAGCATTCTCCAGGGGTTTCCCTGACTCAGAAAATCTCCCATGTACACTGCAATCCTCCACACTCCTGTGAAACTGTCCTGCTTTGGAGCTGTTCATCTTTGGTAAGTGACATGTCCTAGTGTGAAGGAAAGAAGCTGCAGGAATTGTTTGTGGAGGATGAGTTATTCTGCAGTGTCTCAGTGAGCAGTTAATTAAGCTCTTGGGCTTCTGCTGTTGAAAGTTATCTTTCATTAAAGAGAACCTAATATTTCATGCACAGCTTTCAAAACAGTTCTGCTCAATTCCCATTCATTTGAATAATTTATAACTAGTCCTCAAATACTGTCTCAAATATTTGGCTAGACTTAGCTTTAAACGAAGATTCACAAGTATGTTAGGCGTTCATTAATCAAAGCACGAATAGATAGTGGGAAAATGGTGCTCACTCAGCTCAGGGCAGGTAGTGATTAATGTTTTTAACCACCTTTTCCAGCTGTTATATGTGGTGCTGTTTGCAACGTATTTCCACTAGGTGGCACTCTGTGCTTCAAAACAGGTATTTCTTATGCTTTATAGAACGAGGCTTGAACTGCAACTTTTGTGATAAATATCCCGCAATTTAAAAACTGAGAGTAGCAGAAAGAAGCTAGGCACTTATATTATAACAAGCCATTAATGAATCCGGTGTGGAAACCATGGAGCTGTCACTATTGCTTAAATTTACAGATACACAGATGCAGAATCATTGTAACATGGTACCACTTTAGCGCTGAGACAGCATCCCTGAACTCAGTGAGGTAAGAATTAGACCATTCTGTTGCTGCTGCAACTCCAAAGATTTCTTAGTCAAATTATTAGCATTGGCTTGTTTGGACTTCATTAGTTTACTGCTATGTAAAAATTACATGTAAAAATCAAGCAAACATAGCATCATTGTAATTAAGCTATGTTGAATATACATTCTACTCTATTTCTGAACTCCTTATTTCCCTCCTTTTTTTTTTCTTTTACTTTGTGATGCAGAATTAAAAGCTAGTATACTGATTCTAATTTTTAATCTGTGGATTAAATCAAGACGGTAATTTGCTTTCTTATTTCATCTAAAAGTAAGATTTTGTTTTCTCAGAAGTCTTGAAGACCAAATTACTACTGTTTAACATTTTAGCCATTTAAATTATGTTGCTATTTTGTTTCAGTAAAATGGCTAAGATAATTCCTGAGTTGTTACTATGGATGGGTTCAGTGTTACAGATAACAGCTGGTGGTACTGAGAGCATTCATCTGAGAGGGACCCCTGGTACAGGGGGCATTCTTCAACACTGAGGAGATTAACGAGATAAACCGTAACACAGGATGAAGAAGGCAAGGCTAATTCGAACTTGGAAGGTAGGAAGATCAGGATCATGAAAGACTGAATGTGCATAATACAGGAAAGGAGCATATAACCCAAGAATAAAAAAGGGAAGATGTTTAAAGGATAAAAAAAGATGGAAATTAAGATTTATGGGGAGCTTGGAAGAAGGAAGCCAAAGGACTGAAAAAATAAAATTAAATTTAAAAGCTCCCCCCTCCTCACTTTTCACAAATAAATTATCTTGAGTTGGATTTATGTTTCCTTAAATGTTCCTCAGACCGCGCAGCACTTCCCAGCGAGGCAGAGGAGGAAGATCGGGACCCAGACAAAACGGAGCTGGAGGTGAGAGAGGCAGCAAGTACAGCAGCTACAGCAGCCCCGGTAACAAGTACAGCAGCCTCATTTGAGAGCTCTGAAGGGTTTGAATGGCC